>JAVSCE010015504.1:0-103545 GCA_032199065.1 Smutsia gigantea
GATTCCCTTTCAGAGGCATCTCCTTGGATGCAAGGGACTGAGGAAAGCCATGCGAGAGTCTAGGCTGAGGCTACACTTCAGCGGCTTCTCAAAGGCCTGCATGTCTGGAATCAGACCCCGACAGCCCGACTGGGTATCCATGAGGAGTGACTCTCTTTCTGTCTCTCTGACTTCCAGCCTGCTTTTTCAGGCCACCCTGGCCTCTGAGTGAGGCAAAGGGCCTTCCTAACTTTCTTCTAACTTCATCAGTTTCATGGAACCTGATGCCCACCACTGCAAGGTAAGAGATTGCTCTTATTCCTGACTAAATGCTGTACTCTTTACCTCATAAAATGTGTCTAAGCACCTGTCAGCCACTTAAAAGATGATTAGCATTGGCTACCAGTTTTAAATCTCTGATTAGAGAGGCTTGGCCCCTGAAAGAAGTATACAATATTATAAAGTTATGCAACTAAATTTATTTTAATGCAAGAAAAGGAAATAGTGAAAAATCCCATAGACTACAATTTGGAACTAGTTTTCTAAAGTAAATTCTTTTAGTAAAAATCTGTTCTACTTAATGAGTTCATCATTATCTTCAAAAATTTGAGAGGTTTTTAAACTAGACTCCCTGAAATGGAAGGAATTTATCTTCTGCAATACAGCCTGGTTTTAAATAACTTGTGCTAGAATTGTACTTGCATTTCATTTCCAGCCCCCCTGGACAAACACAGTCCTTATCAGTACAGAGCCTTCATTGGCTCCTTTTAGTCTGGGACCATCTAAACCTTAACCCAGTTATGTGAACTACTCACCCTTAGAGTGTATTCTTGAAAACTGAGATACCTTTAATTAAGTAAGCTAACAAGAAAGAGGGCAATTGAATATTAGTAACTCAAATCTTTGTGTCAGTTTATCTATTTGAGTATATATTCTTTTATGAAAAGTATTGCTAACTGTAATCATTAGGTCTCAGTCTGTATGTTTGTTTGTCTAAGTGTGTAAATGAAAAATGTTTTTCTACCTCTGGATGGTATTAATGAAAATTAATTTAAAAACAAGCGCTTGTGAAAATTGGGCATTCTAAAACTTCCAAGAAATTCTAATAAAAGATATTAAGCATTAATGCTAATTTAACTGAAATGTACATGTCCTTATAGTTATCAGCTGCCTAAGTTTACTTAAAATCGTTTATGTTGATGTTATCTGTTAAATCTTTCAAAAAGATGCTTAAAGAAAGGCTTGACTTTGTTTAATGTCTAATAAAAGTTTTATAAGTAATCTAGCATAATTGCTAAAGAGTGTAAACAAGTATAACAAATGAATATCTTAATAATAATAATAGTATATTAATGTATAACAGTGTGTATGTATATCTGCAAACAGCCTAAGAATTTTTGTGGTAACCAAAATTCTTAGAGTTTTGCTAAGTTTATATAAAGATGTTTTATGCTCAGTAAAAAATTGTGCTATAAGGCACATTTCCAGAAATGATAAAAAGTGTTCATAAATGTATCAATCTGAGGAATGCTGGTGTTACAGTTTACAATAGCCTATTTTTCAGTGTTCATTGAAGGTTAAGGTACCTAATGTTTTTAAGTTCTAATTAAAACTACTTAATATAATAAGGAAAACATTTCTATATGCTAAAAAATGTGTGTTTTGATAAGAAGATATAAGGAATGGAAAGGCATTGTATTAAGAATAAAAGAAGGTAACTTTGTTCTTAAATACAGCTGTTTATTTGAAGAAGGGGAACACTGAATGTAAAAAGAAAATTATAGAAACTTTATAGAAAAATTGATATAGTCATGTTATATGATATTAAAGCAAATAAGTCAATATCAAGTACACAACAAAACTAGAAGTTTTTGTTTGTTAAAGGAACAAAAGTTTATTAGTCTACCTTTAATATTGTAAGATTGCAAAAGGTTTTCTAATTTATCAAAGTAATTTCTCATGCTTAAAGTCTCAATGAGTTATCTGAGTATTAAAAATATATACATATATATATAAAATAATAAGATCTTAATATTAAAAGGGCTGTAAGCTAAGTGTTAACAACTGAGTAACCTATATTTGCCTTTAAGCCTTTTTATTGTCATTCTAGTTAAATAATAAGTATTAATAACCTATAATTCTATTAAAGCAAATGCCTTAAAAACTTTCTTTTGACAACTTTCCAAAATCAAATTCAAAAAGGTGCTATTACCTCTAGTTAAATCTGATATTTTCCAGAGGGCCCCTGGAACATGTCAGAGGAATTTTTTCTCCTCATTAGGGAAACTATTTGGCTATTTTGGCTTATTTATCTGATATATAATTACCTGGAAAATACTGTCAAAGGGAATGATGCTAAACTTTGTTACTGAATGTTTGGTTTTACAAAAATATTCAAATTTCCTTATATCAACTGTGTTATAGTAAGCTCTCATCAGATCTTTTGCCATTGTCATTTGTAAGTCTTGTCATTTATAGTCACTGTTTTATTACTTCTAAACTGGTAAAGAACTAGATTTCAACAAAGCAAGTATTAGTTACATAAGATTAACTAAAGAAAATGATTCTATGGCTTTTTGTTTCAAATGTTGATAAAGTGTTTTAAACTTTTTCTCTTAAACTAACAGCACTTTGGTAAATGACAATACCTTTTATAAGCAGAATTGAAATATTTATCTTTCTACCTGACCCCTCCAGAACTGAAAAACTTTCAGTTGAGTATTTTTATATTTTATGGCAGTATGTTTATTTGCATAAGCGCAATAAGATTCTGCTTTCCTTGTAACAGAAAATTAAAAACACTAGTTATATTACCAAGACTTTGACTGGAATGTCATACCTGAAAGACATGTGCGTAAACTCAGGTTTGAACACACAACTTTATAAAGAACTAAAGTTGACTTTATAAAGCCAACCAAGCCCCTTAGAAGAATTGGCCTGGTACCTTACTTACAGGGTTCCCAGAAGCCTTACCAGGTGAGTAAAAAGGGTCATTTCCTGGCAGGTACAGAAACCTCAGAAATATCTTGGGAACCTCAAGAAGAGAGGAATTCACCCAAATCTACAGGTACTGTAGGCAAAACCTGATGGCAAGTCTAGTTTAGCTTTCTGGCCTTGAGAGGCCTTTAAAAGTCCACTCTAAAATTCCTTTTAAAAGGTTCCAGCAAAGCAAATTTAAAAGATTGATTGCTTTTCTTGCTGCACTTACGCAAATAATCAAGCCAAGTGTTAATTATTTTCTTAATCTGGTTACTTCTAATAAAAAATGAGGGTGATTTTAGAAAAAAGTATTGTTTCAATAATGCAGCCTTATCTATACTAAATCCTAATATTAGTCATTGGGACGTAGACTAGATCCAGATTTCTAGTTTCCCCAAAATATCTAGCTATGATTCTCCAGATGTTTTGGTTTTCCACCATCATTTCAATTAAAATTTTACTATTTCTAGTCCTCATATTCCATGCATTCTTAATCTTGTCAAGTTGCTCCAAAAAGGAAAATCCAACTCCAGGTGTTACTACTTAACCTAATAAAACAATTTGTTCTATCTTGCCTAGAAGCCATAAAACTACAAATAGTAATAAAAATAGAACCCAAGATGGAAGCACCAATCCTCTGAGGCCCTCTCAACTGACCACCGATGGAGACCTAACTGCACCCTTTATGCGCCCCCTCTCAGCATGAAGCAGCCAGAGCAGTCATCGCCCCCTTTCCCTAGCAGCAGCTAGGGCCTCTATCTGTAGAGGAGGGAATGAGACAGGGACCTTGTGCTTGGACAGAGTAGGGTGAGGGCCTCTGCAAGGAGCAGGGCGGAATGCCTGCAGTCAGAGCAATGTAACTACATGCAAGGAAACCCCCTACTGAAACTCTGTGTTAAACATTAAGCTCTAGAGTCTTTCTTCAGTGACATCAGTTGAGGCTCAAAGGGCCAGGGGCGGCTTGGCCTGGAATGTTTGAGTGTTCCGCAGATGGGAGAGAGTGTCTCGGCATGGCCCATGACTTAGCTGTGGACATCCCTAGCAGGCAGATGGTGGCCCGGCCCACCTTGGGGGCAGGGCAGGTGATACAGGTCCACACCCTAAGCCTTCTCTTCACATTATCAAGGTATATGTGGCATTGGATACGTCCTTCCTGCTCTAATAGATTATCCTGGAAATAGTCATGAAAGACTTCTCCAAGCTCTGCCGTCTGATTGTGACAACTTGAAGCTTTTGGATCCTGCCTCTGTTGCAGTTGCAGTGGCATTCATCCTGCTGGTTCCTATACTTGTCATTAGAATGCAGAAGGAAATATCTAAGCTGGTCTGTGCGTACAGTGAGACAATGAATTTGACTGCTTCTGTATTATCTGAACTCAATCAAGAGCTAGGAGTGCGAGTTGTGGTGCTTCAGAATCATGCTACCATAGATTATCTGCTGTTAAAAGAACATATGGGATGTGAACAGTTTCCAGGAATGTGTTGTTTTAACTTGTCTTATTTTTCTGCTTTTGCTATGTATTTGTATTCCTATTCTCCTAGCGTGTGTACGGAGTGCAGTTGCTAATCTTTTAAAGCTGATACGTGCTTGTGCTACTTTTCAAGAATTAACTTTAAGAAATAAGTGATTCCTTTTAAGCAACTTTTTGAAATCATATGCTGATTCCTCACCTGCATTTGCTGCAAGAATATAATCATGTATATTATGATTTTATCCAGAATTATAGCTGTTGGCTGTCCTCTCTTTTATATTTTATCTCCCTGTTTAGTCCCAAGAGATGACTGGTTAGCCAGAAACGGGTAAGATTCCTCACGGGAGGAACAACCTAAGACAGGCACAGTCGCAAGGGACCTCAGGTGAGCAACGTGGGGGCCAACTGAGGTGAGGCATAGAACCTCATCCCCCAAGACGAGAGGCACATTCCCTGTGACAGGCTGTGTCACAGGTCGAGCCCAGCTAATCATTATTCTGGTACCTTTCTACAAATATATTTGTATATATTTCTGTCATTTAAAACAAAAAAGGGGGAAATGTGGGATTGATGGGGTTAATACATAACTCAAGTAATATAGCAATCAAATACACATGACTTGTTTTTCTAACAACTCTTGATGTGTGATCAAGGACAAAATGATGAGAACAAAAACAGTTCCCATTCCTCGGGGCTGCCCTCGCATGGTTTCAGTATCCTTCAGGAGTATCGCGTCCTTGGGCTAGACTCAAGGCCAGATGATGATGTTTTGGGTTCGTTTTGCGTTCATTTGTTTAATAAATATGAGAGGTGCCTTTTCGGCATTACTCTTGAGCTGTTACGCCTTGAGTCCCCTGACTGGTCGTTTCAGGTCTTCGATATCTCATTGCATCGCCTCCTCAATCTGTGGGTCAGAGGCTGGGAGGGGGCCGACAGGGGCCCCTGAACATTAGTTTACCAAGGAGGGGGCCGGCAGGCTGAATCCTCTGGTTTGAGGATTATCATGATCTTATTGTTGTTGCTGTTCTATGTCATTAGTTTGAAGAGGGGGAATGAGTAAATTGTAAAGCAATATTTCTGGAGGGGTGGCCTGTGGGTAAAATTATAATATTTCCAGAATATCTCACCTGGCTTTAGTACATCTGTGTATCAACAGGTGTTCAAGGGTGGAGAAAAGTATGGCTTTAGGGCATTTGCATCATTTCTCAGGGGTTGAGAGAAGTTCATCTCTATATCAATGGGTAATTACCTGGGCAACAGAGGGCATGTCTGAACCTGAGAGGTCAAGGGGAGGGGGCTGGCTTGCTTGCTGGCTTGCTTCTCCAGGAGCAGAGGAGATAGACGGCCCCGGACTGCAGTTTGTAAGTAGGTTTTAATTTTTATTTCTCCCTTTGACTGATTTTGGGTTTTGGAGGTGTTTTGCCCTGGGATTTCCTTTCCCCAGACTTACAGTGTACATAAGTAGAGAAGTTTTGGAAGGATGGTCTTATATGATTATGGAGGCTTGGTAAGCAAGTCTGAAATCTGTAGGTCAGGCTATTCAGAAGGGCAGACTGGACACTCTCAGGCAGGAGCTGATAATGCAGCTGTCCACAGGAGGAAATTCCTCTTCCTCAGGGAAAACTCACTTCTGTTCTTAAAGCCATTAACTGATTGGGTTGGGCCCCCCCAGATTAATCCAGGATAATCTCTTTTACATAAAAGTCAACTGACTGTAGATATTAATCATATCTACAAAAAATCTTTACAGCAACACCTAGGTATATGTTTGAATAACTGGGCACTATAGCCTCACCAGGTTGACACATAAAGCTGACCACCATACCAAGCTTCAATACTGTGCTGCTCCTTGAATGCTCTACATCTTCTCATTCCTGTGAAATCTCATATGTCATACCCTTGGTCCTATTCTCCTCTGTCTCGATACCCTCCAAGCACCTGCACAAATGTTGCTCATTTCATGGAGCCCTTTTTGACTCCCCAGGCAGAGTTAGCTGCACCTCTTCTGAGCTCCCAACTTTTGCTCATGGCCGTGTTTTGCAATTGCCACTCTGTCCCATCAGTATTTGCTTCTGTTGTCACCTCCCCCAACATATTCAGAAGTACTTGAGGGCCAGGACTGTATCTTACTCATCTCTTGGTCTCCATCATGATGCTAGGCATGGAGAAGCTGTAAAAAGATCTTAGGTAACTTGAGTTACTGGAGACCCTGCATCTTGCTAGAAGAGCATGGTTTCTGTGGTTGGCTCAGACAGGCAGCATGACCAAGAGCCAGAGAGAGGAGCTCTAACTTCCCGTCCAGCTGGTTGCATCATCCCTTGACTCATGGAGGGAAACCTGTGGCATGTGCACAGGAAGCCCTGTGGCCACTGTACTCATAACTGCAGCAGGACAAGTGTGCCCGGCCAGCAGGACAACATGGCCCCAGAGCCCTGGCTGGCCAGGGAGGTGACTGGGGACAGGTCCTCCTGAGCATCATTTTCCTCTGAGGGTTTTTGTGGGGCCATACCTTCTTTGAGCCAGCTCCTAACATTTATAGCTCATTTCAGTTTCTCCTGCCTCATCGGCATAGTTAAACAGAATCAAGCACTGTCTACCCCTGAGCACTAAACAGAAATATTCATTGGAAAAAAAAGAAAGAAGGAAAAAGAAATAAATTTCCCCAACCCAATCTCCCCATCTGTGCCTGTGGGTAAAATTGTAGCATTTCCAGAGTATCTCGCCTGGCTTTAGTGCATTTGCATATCCTCAGGGGTGGAGAGAAGTTCATCTCCATGTCAGTGGGTAATTACCTGGGCAACCGAGAGCGTGTCTGAACCTGAGAGGTTAAGGGGAGGGGCTGGCTTGCTTGCTGGCTTGCTTCTTCTGGAGCAGGGACAGAGACGGCCCTGGACTGCAGTTTGTAAGCAATAAATGGGTTTTAAATTTTATTTCTCCCTTTGACTGATTTTGGTTTTTAGAGTTATTTTGCCCTGGGATTTCCTCTCCCTGGACTTACAGTGCCCTAGGACAGATGACCTTGTGGTCCTGGCCGACTTCCCGTCAATGTGGATGTTACCAGCTCCTTCCAACCCCATTGTTTGTTTAGTTACAGTTTGTCCTATTCTAGGAAGAATAAGAGGCATAAGACTGTCTTAAGAAGTCCATGTATCTTTGTAAGGATCAGCTGAAAGAATAATAATAAAACAAACACTGTTGTGTCTCCCTCCATCTGTGACCAGAGCTCAGACACTTTTGGATGAACGCCTCTCCCGCCTTGACCTCCTCCTCTCTGTGCCCTTCAGAGCAGGACCAGACCGTTGTGGGTCGGTCCCCTCCTATCCCTCAAGGCTGTTCCATAAATGGTGCGGGACACCTCACACTACCTTATCTTGGTTTATGCTTTCCTAAGACCCAGGTAGGTGGCTCAATTCAACTATTCTATTTTATTTAGGAAGACAAAGCTCATCAGTGTTCTTTCTTTGGCACTTCTTGAATAAGTACAAAGATACTTTTTGATACAGAAAGGACAAGATGCAGATAGACGTGTTATATTTGTGATTAGTGTTGTTTTTTCAAAAGAGGAACTATTCTCATACTCAGGTTGAAACCCACATGATATTTTTCACCCAGAGATTAAGTAATCACAAGAGATTGTCTCTGCGGGTTCTGACTGACCAAGCACCAGAGAAATTATTCACTCAGGAGTCTGAGCATGCTCATTCCTCCTCAGAGAGGCCTGACCTAACCTGTCTGAAAGGGTCCCTGTTTCTTCTCTCTTCACACCTGTGAACTTCATCACACTTGCCAGTGCCTGATGTTGTCTTGTGTCTTTCCTTGCCTGTGTCTCCCACTAAGGGCTGGGCACTGTGAGATGTTGCCAGTTCTATTCCCTTTCACATATGCGATCCCTACAAGGATTTGTGGTGGCACGTAGGTGGGAGGAAAGGGAACTGATAATTTTTTAGGCACTCTGTGCTAACAAATTTTATATAGCCTATCTCATTTATTCTTACAACACCCCCATGAAGCACTTGATTTTACAGAGAAGAAAGCTGTAGCTTTGGGCCAAAGTGGGTTTCAGCTGTGGGCAAGTTCACTCTGGATTCATTGAGACTGAAAAATGACAATGGAACATTGGGGGTAAAAAGGGGCTTATACCAAGCTTTATTCTCATGGTGGCAGGTCAAGAGCTAGAATCCCATGTGCCTCTAGGGCAGTCTGCATGTGGCAGGTCCGTCTCTGTCTCTGCCTTTGCTTCAGCCACTGCCTCAGGTGCTGCCTCCACTCCAGGCTCTGCTCTTGCCTCCAGCCTCTGCTCTTCACACCAGGCAGAGTTCTTTTTATAGAAACACTGGCAATAATGGCTTATTGCCAACAGGTATGCAAGGATGTGCCTGTGCAGTAGGCCAAGTATTACATAGTTGCATGTACACAGCGGGCAAGTAGATCAAGATCAGGTGAGGAGCCTGGCCATGGAACTTCCATTTTCCCTACAGAAGCCTAAGTTCAAATATCTCCTTAATGGCACTGTATGTGTGTACGCATGTGTGTGCATGTAAGTGTCTCAAGTATGTTAGGACTGCAATCAGTGTGCAAGAAAACGTCTCTAAGAGTGAAAAAAATCTTAAAGGAAAATGCTCCAGCCTGATAAAAAAAACCCAATACCTAAAAATATCAACTATACGTGTGATGTTAGCTAACCTTTACTGGGGACTATGCTTTCAGGCACTCTATCAAGAATTTTGTTTGGGCAGGTACTATTTTCACTTGCACTTGGCAGATGGGGAAACTGAAGTAAAGAGGTACCAAGTCACAATCTAAGGCTGCACACCTAGCGTGAAATGAGGCAAACTAAAATCAAAATGGAGTCAGCGTGGCTAAGGGCCACAACTAAAATGGAGCCTAAATGTATTAGGGAAATGGAGTCTGCACACATTAGCAGTCTCACATCTCAGGAGAATGCCAAAACTGCCTTCCTGAGACCACCATTGGAACACTTGCCTGACTTTGACCATAGCAACTAAATCAGAAACGGAATAATGTACAAACTTCTCTGCTGGCTCCAATTATAAAATATTCAAAACAACTTATGTTAATGAATTAACTTCCTGCCATTTACCTTTAAAGACCCTAAACTTTGCCACAATTCAGAGTATAATTCAGCTACCTAAATCTGTGTCTCCTAGATTACAATTCCTAAGACCTCAAATAAACCGAACTGTTTTACAGCTTTGTCTTTCTTTGGTTGACACTAGTAAGTGGTAGAGCTGAGATTTGAATCTTGACAGTCTAACTGCAGGGCCCAGCCTGTCTCCAAAGATGTAGGGGAGAAGGGAGGTGTGACTTGTAAAATGAATGAAATACCCCACCTCCCCACCTTTTAGAGTTTAAGTTTTTTTGATCCATGAGACTACTGATAATAGTATCAGCTCACATTTGCATAGTACTTTGTACATTCCAAAGCACTTTCTTGCCGATGACTTCACTGTGCTCCTCACAATGACTCTGAGAGGCAGGAGAGGTGAGTGTTGTCACTCTCAGCCGACAGCCGGGAAAGAGAAGCCCAGAAAGGGGAAGTGATTCGCTCTGTAATCTGTTCCATGACGTGGCCGCAATGGCTCTCGCTCATCTCACTTGTCTGGGACTGGAGGCTGTGGGATTTCATACCAGGTATCAAATCCCCAGGGACCAAGTCTGAAAGTAAAGGTCCTGTTTGGGGACGCGAATTGGGAAGCCAGAGGTGGGAGGAAGTGGATAAGGAAAGGCCAAACTTCTCTTCATCCAGTTTTGCAGACAAGCACCTTATATCTTTGATCTTGGATGGCTTGTGTGGCCAGCGCACTGCAGTGCTGCTGAGCTGGTGGCCAAATTAAGGGCTGCTCCACAGTTAGGTAGTGGGGTGGGGATCATGGTTGGGGAGGTAATTCTCCTGGTTTTCATCTCAGCAGTCGGCACCAAGTGATGGCAGCAAAAGGAGAGAGTAGGGAGGGTAAATCTAGGGTGCCATGGGCTGTCAAGTTTCCTCACTAAGCCTGATACTTCTTGCAGGAGTCGGTAATATCTCCGAGGCTTCCTGCCATTCGGGAAGAGGCTGACTCCATCACCGGCCAGTCAGTGCTCAGTGTTGTGGTTTGCACTTAGTAGGTGCTTAACAAATGTTGAATCAGTGAATCTGCTTCTTGCTTAAATCTTGACTTTTTAAATCAGGCAAACTGATCCATTCTTTGATTATTCTGCATTTTGTTGCTTCTCATTTAATGTTATCTGACAAACTGATATTTTACTTATGGGTTGGCGAGCTGACAAGTTGCTATAACAGTCTGTAAATTTGTTTGTAGATGCGTGATGCACTGTCCAGGCATGAGTGGTCTGAGTCCAGATTTCTTAATGTGAAGGACACCATTTCTCACTAAAGGAACCTTGAGGTCCTTGGAGAAATTGTTGATTTCAGGTCAGGACCAGGAAATCTTCAAGATAGACCTGGAAAAATTTGTGGGATCTGAAAGAAAGGAAGCTTGCTAGCTACTGGGATTATATCAAAGACCCTTAGTCCAACTTCAAGAGGCTCATACAGGGTCAATTTGGGCATGAAAACAATAATAACTAAAGTGACTGATACAGATTCAAAATAAGTTCTTGATCATTTTTCTGGTTGCTAGGGCACCTACTTTTTATTCTGAAAGCAGGTGAATAAAGGACGAAAAGTAAAGTGAGGACATAAGTTTTTAGGGTGGTCCAAAATAAAATATAACTCGACACCAATCTGGAACTATCTCTAGAACCTAAAATGAGCAGCAGGGATTTGAGGTCGAAAGACAGCAAGAACTTTGAGGATCACTTAGTCTCACCGTCTGGTATGTCAATGTCTTCTATAAATTCTCCACCAACGGTCTGCCCACAACATGCTTGAACACTCTTTGGAATACGGACTTCACTGTCAGACCAGGTAGCCCATCCTATCTCTGGTTCACTTTGAGAATCCGAAAGCCGTTATGTGACCCGAAGTCTGTCTCTCTAAAGCTTTCACCTATTGTACCTAATCAGACTCCTTAAAGTCACATGCACACACAATACTAGCTCGTAGCTTTATCAGGACCCGTGGTTCTCTGTTGACGTCTGTGTGGAGAATTGGTTAAGTAAGAGGATGAGATGTAACATCAGACCACCTGGGTTCAGATCATTAGCACACTAGCCTTGTGTCAGGAAAGTTGTTTAACCACTCTGAACCTTGTTTTCTTCATTTGTAAAGTGGGGTTAATAATTTCTATGTCATAGTCTTGTTATAAGGGGCACGTACACACAAAATGTGTTTTGTGTTATCAAATATAAACAATTAAAATACTTTTTATCAAATATGTATACAGTATAAAAATAATCAAATGAATGCTGTACCCAACACTCAGCTTAAGAAAGGCAGCATTAACCGTATCGTTGAAGGCCCCTGGTGACTAACTGGCACATCAACTTTACTTTTCTCAAGTAAACATGCACTTGAACTTTGTAGATATCATTCCCTTGATTTTCTTTGTTGTTTTATCTCAAATGTTTTGTGAGTTTTAAGTAATAACCAATGTTTTTAGTTAATTAATGTTATAGTCAGTGTTACATGATTTTGACAGTGACTTTTCTGTGACTTTTCCCTACATATAATCCTGATTTCCTTCCATGTTAACGTTTGTAAGCTGTACTTCCTTTTCTCTATAACCAACTCTATAACTGGCAAAGCATGATTAAATCACCTCTCATCTGGAAAAAAAGAAAAAAAGAAAGCTGAAGTATTTCTTATTGTAGAGCTATGCTGGTTGGGCACAATCTCCTTGAGCGGAGCAGACAGCTTGAACATCTGTAAGGTTTTGGGGCAGTAGGGTTCAGGGACTGGTGGACTTCCAGAAGCATACCCAGGTTGACGTCATCTGTAGACTTGGGTGGGGCTGCTGAGGACTGGGGTGAGTGTGTCCCTGATTGGCTGACCCAGAGTGAGGGGCTGACACTGAGATGCACTGTCCTGGATCAACTGAACAGTTTTAAAATGGGTTCTAGCGCCTACTTGTTGCCAGGGCTACAGAAAATCAGCCATTTTATATTTTTATTTTTATAACATTCCATGAATGAATATATGTCAACATCCTCACCCATCTCCAGTTGACTGTCTTTACCGTTTGTTTGCTATTTGATCGTCACTGCTGTGGATGTTCTTGTCCATCTCTTAGTGCTCGTGTGCAAAAGATCTGGAAGGTATATAGATGCAAGTGAATTACAGAGTCAAAGAGCATGTGCCTTTATTAGATAATGACAAATTAGTCAAAATTAATTGATTTACACTCACAACAGCAGTGTATGCGTCTGCTTGTTCCACATTTTCAACAATATCAGATTGTCAGATTTAATGTTTTCCCCCAATCTGGTGGGTTTCAAATGGTATCTTAATTCTTATTTCACTAATTACTAATGAAATTGAGAAACTTATGTTTAATAGTAATTTTGATTTCCACTTTGAGGATATATCTATTCAACTCTTTCTATTGTCTTTTTAAAAAATTAATTTTTAGGATTGTCCTAGTCTGTTTGGGCTGCTCTAATAACAAAGCAATGACTGGGTGGCTTATAAACAACAGACATTTATTTCTTACAGTTCTGGAGGCTGGGAAGTCCATGATCATGGTGTCAGGAGATTTGGCATCTGGTGAGAGCCTGTCTCTTGATTCATAGTTGGCCATCTTTTCACTGTTTTACTCACATGAAGGAAGGGACAAGAGAGCTCTCTGGGTCCCTTTCATAAGGGGACTAATCCCATTCCCAAGGGCCCCACCTTCATGACCTAATCACCTCCCTAGGGCCTAAACATAGGTTTCAACAAATTGATTTTGAGGGACACAAACAGTCTATAACAAGAATTTTCAGATATATTCTGGATATGAATGCTTTGTTGGCAATAAGTGCCATAAAAACTTCCTCCTGTTGAGACTTTAGATTTTTACTTTCTATTTGGTATTTTGTTTTTTGAGAAGTATAATCTCCCAACTTTAATGAGATCAGATCCATTGATCTTTTCCTCTGTGCTTTTGACTTTTATGGTCCTGTTTAACATATCCTCCTCACCCCAAGATCATAAACATATTCTCTTATATTATCTTATAAAAAGTTGTAATTTTATTATTAAAAAATTTTAAATTGGAATTGGTTCTTATATATGCTGTGAGGTAGGGATCCAATTTCATTTCTACGCATATTGATGTCAGCTGTCTCAGAACAATATGTGAAATAGAGTTTTCGTTTCCCCACAGATCTGCCATGTCAAATACATAGTAACAAGTGTTGCACAGTCTCTTTTTGCAAAAAGAAAGAGAAAACCTTGGTGACCCTGCGTTAGGCAAAGATTTTTAGCTATGACACCAAAAGCACAATCCAAAGAAGTAAAAAGTTAATGAGTATTGGACTTCACCCAGATAAGAAACATCTCCTTTTCACATTCCAGAGAAAGAAAAGACAAGCCCAGACTGGAAGAAAGTATTTTCAAAATCACATCTGAAAAGGATTTTATCTAGAACATATAAACTCATTAGTAATAAAACAAAAAATTTTAAAGTGGGCAAAAACTTGAATAGACCCATCACTAAAAATGGTATGTAGATGGAAAATAAACACATGAAAAGATGGTTAATATCAAATTAATTAGGGAAATGCATTATAAAACTACAATGAGATACCACTACTGACTTATTGGAATGACTTAAATGAAAAAGATGGACTGTAAAGTGTTGGCAAGGATATGAGGCAACATATATTGCTGGTGGAAAGGTAAAATTGGACAGCCACTTTGGAAGACAGTTTGCCAATTTTTTAGTAAGACCTATGATCCACCCATTCTATTCCTAAGTATTTACTCAAGAGAAATGGAGACATTTGTCCATGCAAAGATTGTACAGAAATGGCTTATTTCATTCAGCAAAATGTCTTTAAGGTTCATCCCTGTTGTGGCATGTGCCAGAGTTTCCTTCCTTTTTAAGGCTGAATGATATTCCATGGTATATATAGACAAAATGTTTATCCATTCATCTATTATTGGACACCTGTGGTGCTTTCTTCTTTTGGCAATTGTGAATAATGCTGCTGTGAATACATCTATGCAAATATCTTTTCAAGTGCCTGCTTTCAATTCTTTTGAGTATATACCCAGAAGAGGAATTGCTGAATCATATGCTAATTTTATATTAAACTTTTGAGGAACTTCTGATTCATAGCTTTAAGTATAAAATACTAGAGCTTAAAATTGCTAAGTAACACTAAATATTTTTAACATTCTAGAGTAAAGGAGGCGTTCCTTAGAAAGACAGGAAAGCCAGAAACCTACAACAGAAAAGAATTGCTAATTTGATTACATAAAAAATTAAAATTTCCATACACACAGATACACACATAGATACACAATAAACAAAAGCTCTTTATAATGTGTGGTAGAGGAAATAATTTCTTAATATAGCAAGAACCCATGCAAATAATTGAGAAAAAGGCAAAAAGATAGCAGAGTAGGATGGCAAGGTAAAAACCTCCTCAAACTTACACAGCAAAGAAGCAACTATAGCAAATACAACTAACCCTGAAAATAACCTGAAGACTGGAGAACAGGCCATCTACACCTGGTGAAGAAAAGAGGACCACACTGAGAAGGGTCAAGGGGCAGAGCTGTGATCGACAGGACCCAAGCCCTTCCCCGACCTCACCCCATAAGGAGGGAGAGTGATGGAGTGGGCGGGGATAAATGCTCAGGAATCTGGCACACCTGGCCCTGGAGAGCTGCTCTGCGAACATAGGTCCACACTACACTGGGCTTTGATGATTAATTAACAGTCACTGTCCATCAGTGTAGTAAGATGCCATAGAATCACTACTTGTCTTCTCTGTGTTGTACAGCCTTTCCCTTGCCCCACCCCCTACATTATGTCTGCTAATCGTAAAGCCCCCTTTCCCCCCTTATCCCTCCTTTCACACCCATCCTCCCCAGTCCCTTTCCCTTTGGTAACTGTTAGTCCATCCTTGGGTTCTGTGAGTCTGGTTCTGTCTTGTTCCTTCAGTTTTTGCTTTGTTCTTATACTCCACTGATGAGCGAAATCGTTTGATACTTGTCTTTTTCGGCTTGGCATATTTCACTGATAAGAATACCCTCTAGCTTCACCCATGTTGTTGCAAATGGTAGGATTTGTTTTCTTCTTATGGCTGAATAATATTCCATTGTGTATATGTATCACATCTTCTTTATCCATTCATCTACTGATGGACACTTAGATTGCTTCCATTTCTTGCCGATTGTAAATAGTGCTGCAATAAACATAGGGGTACATATGTCTTTTTCAAACTGGGCTGCTGCATTCTTAGGATAAATTCCTAGGAGTGGAATTCCTGGGTCAAATGGTATTTCTATTTTTGAGTTTTTTGAGGAACCTCCATACTGCTTTCCACAATGGTTGAACTAGTTTACATTCTGACCAGCAGTGTAGAAGGGTTCCCCTTTCTCCACATCCTCGCCAACATTTGCTGTTGTTTGTCTTTTGGATGGCGGCCATCGTAACTGCTGTGAGGTGATATCTCATTGTGGTTTTAATTTGCATTTCTCTGATGATTAGGGATGTGGAGCATCTTTTCATGTGCCTGTTGGCCATCTGAATTTCTTCTTTGGAAGAGTGTCTGTTCAGATCTTCTGCCCATTTTTTAGTCAGATTATTTGCTTTTTGTTTGTTGAGGTGTGTGAGCTCTTTATATATTTTGGATGTCAACCCTTTGTCAGATATGTCATTTATGAATATGTTCTCCTATACTTTAGGATGACTTTTTGTTCTAGTGATGGTATCCTTTGCTGTACATAAGCTTTTCACCTTGATACAGTCTCACTTGTTCATTTTTGCTTTTGTTTCCCTTGCCTGGGGAGATATGTTCATGAAAAGTTGCTCATATATATGTCCAAGAGATTTTTGCCTATGTTTTTTTCCAATAGTTTTATGGTTTCATGACTTACATTCAGGTCTTTGATCCATTTTGAGTTTACTTTTGTGTATGGGGTTAGACGGTGATCCAGTTTCATTCTCTTACATGTAGCTGTCCAGTTTTGCCCACACCAGCTGTTGAAGAGACTGTCATTTCTCCATTGTATATGCATGGCTCCTTTATCGTGTATTAATTGACCATATATGTTTGGGTTAATATTTGGACTCTCTGTTCTGTTCCACTGGTCTGTTCGTCTGTTGTTGTGCCAGTACCAAATTGTCTTGATTACTGTGGCTTTGTAGTAGAGCTTCAAGTTGGGAAGCGAGATCCCTCCCTGCTTTATTCTTCCTTCTCAGGGTTGCTTTGGCTATTCGGGGTCTTTTGTGGTTCCATATGAATTTTAGAACTATTTGTTCCAGTTCATTGAAGAATGCTGTTGGTATTTTGATAGGGATTGCATTGAATCTGTAGGTTGCTTTTGGCATGATGGCCATTTTGATAATATTAATTCTTCCTATCCATACGCATGGGATGTATTTCCATTTGTTGGTGTCTTCTTTAATTTCTCTTATAAGTGTTCTTGTAGTTTTCAGGGTATAGGTCTTTAACCTCCTTGGTTAGGTTTATTCCTAGATATTTTATTCTTTTTGATGCAATTGTGAATGGAATTGTTTTCCTGATTTCTCTTTCTGCTAGTTCATCATTAGTATATAGAAAAGCAACAGATTTCTGTGTGTTGATTTTGTATCCTGCAACTTTGCTGATTTCAGTTATTAGTTCTAGTAGTTTTGGGGTGGATTCTTTAGGCTTTCTTATGCATGATATCATGTCATCTGCAAACAGTGACAGTTAACTTCTTCCTTGCCAATCTGGATGCCTTTTATTTCTTTGTGTTGTCTGATTACCGTGGTGAGGACCTCCAGAACTACATTGAATAAAAGTGGTGAGAGTGGGTATCCTTGTCTTGTTCCCGATCTTAAAGGAAAAACTTTCAGCTTCTCACTGTTAAGTATGATGTTGGCTGTGGGTTTGTCATACATGGCTTTTATTATGTTGAGGTATTGCCCTCTCTACCCATTTTGTTGAGAGTTTTTATCATAATGAATGTTGAATTTTGTCAAATGCTTTTCAGCATCTATGGAGATGATCATGTGATTTGTCCTTCTTTTTATTGATATAGTGGAGATGTTCATGGATTTTTGAATGTTATACCATCCTTGCATCCCTGAGATGAATCCCACTTGATTATGGTGTATGATCCTCTTGATGTATTTTTGTAGTTGTTTTGCTAATATTTTGTTGAGTATTTTTGCATCTATGTTCATCCGGGTATTGGTCTGTAATTTTCTTTTTTTGTGGTGTTTTCACCTGGTTTTGGTATTAGAATGATGCTGGCTTCATAGATGATTTTGGAAATACTCCATCTTCTACTTTTTGGAAAACTTTAAGATGGATGGTTATTACGTCTTCTCGAAATGTTTGATAAAATTCAGCAGTGAAGCCATCTGGACCAGGAGTTTTGTTCTTAGGTAGTTTTTTGATTACCAATTCAATTTCATTGCTGGCAATTGGTCTGTTCAAATTTTCTTTTACTTCCTGGGTCAGCCTTAGAAGGTTGTATTTTTCTAGAAAGTTGTCTATTTCTTCTAGGTTATCCAGTTTGTTAGCATGTAATTTTTCATAATATTCTCTAATAATTCTTTGTATTTCTGTGGTGTCCATAGTGGTTTTCCTTTCTCATTTCTGATTCTGTTTATGTGTGGAGATTCTCTGTTTTTCTTGATAAGTCTGGCTAGGGATTTATCTATTTTGTAATTTTCTCAAAGAACCAGTTCTTGGTTTCATGAATGTTTCTATTGTTTTATTCTTCTCAATTTTATTTATTTATGCTCTAATCTTTATTATGTCCCTCCTTCTACTGACTTTGGGCCTCATTGTTCTTCTTTTTCTAGTTTCATTGTGAATTTAGACTGTTAATATGGGATTGTTCTTTCCTGAGGTAGGCCTATATTGCAATATACTTACCTCTTAGAACAGCCTTTGCTGTGTCCTACAGATTTTGCAGTGTTGAGTTACTGTTTTCATTTGTCCCCATATATTGCTTGATCCCTGTTTTTATTTGGTCATTGATCTATTAATTATTTAGGAGCATGTTGTTAAGCCTCCATGTGTTTATGGGTTTTTTGTTTTCTTTGCATAATTTTTTTCTAGATTCATACCTTTGTGGTCTGAGAAGCCGGTTGGTACAATTTAAATCCTTCTGAATTTACTGAGACTCTTTTTGTGGCCTAGTGTATGATCTATTCTTGAAAATGTTCCATGTGCATTTGACAAGAATATGTGTCCTGCTGCTTTTGGGTGGAGTGTTCTGTAGATGTCCGTTAGGTCCATCTGTTCTAAAGTGTTATTCAGTGCTTCCGTCTCCTTACTTATTTTTTGTCTGGTTGATCTGTCCTTTGGCGTGAGTGGTGTGTTGAAGTCTCCTAAAATGAATGCATTGCATTCTTTTTCCCCCTTTATTTCTGTTAGTATTTGTTTCACATATGTAGGTGCTCCTATGTTGGGTGCATAGATATTTATAATGGCCGTATCCTCTTGTTGGACTCACCCCTTTATCACTATGTATGTCCTTCTTTGTCTCTTGTTACTTTCTTTGTTTTGAAGTCTACTTTGTCTGATACTCCTGCTTTTTATCCCTATTATTTGCATGAAATATCTTTTCCCATCCCTTCACTTTTAGTCTGTGTATGTCTTTGGGTTTGAAGTGAGTGTCTTGTAGGCAGCATATAGATGGGTCTTGTTTTTTTATCCATTTAGTGTCTTTTGATTGGTGCATTCAGACCATTTATACTTAAGGTGATTATTGATAGGTATGTATGTATTGTCATTCAGGCTTTAGATTCCTGGTTACCAAACGTTCAAGGGCAGCTTCTCTTTACTACTTAATAGTCTAGCTTGCTTAGTACACTATTTCAAACACAATCTAAAGTTTATTTTTTTTCTTCACTTCCTTTTCTTCCTACTCCACTCTTTATATATTACGTATCATATTCTGTGTTATTCGTGAATCCCTTGAACGACTTTGTGGGTAGCTGATTTAATTTTGCATTTGCTTAGTAATTAAATGGTCTACCTCCTTTTACTGTGGTTTTATTTTCTCTAGTGACAGGTAGTTAGCCTTAGGAGCACTTCCATCTAGAGCAGTTCCTCAAAAATATGCTGTAGAGACAAATTATAGGAGGTAAATTCCCTCAACTTTTGCTTATCTGGAAACTTTTTAATCTCTCCTTCAAATTTAAATGACAATCTTGCCAGGTAGAATGTTCTTTGTTCGAGCCCATATGCTTCATTGCATTAAATATATCATGACACTCCCTTCTGGCCTGTAAGGTTTCTGCTGAGAAGACTGATGATAGCCTGATGGGTTTTCCTTCATAGGTGATCTTTTTTCCTCTCTCTGGCTACTTTTAATACTCTGTCCTTGTCCTTGAACTTTGTCATTTTAATTTTGTATGTCTTGGTTTTGTCTTTCCTGGGTCCCTTGTGTTGGGATATCTGTGCACTTCCATGGTCTGAGAGACTATATTTCCTTCCCCAGATTGGAGAAGTTTTCAGCAATTATTTCCTCAAAGACACTTTCTATCCCTTTTTCTCTCTGTTCTTCTGGTACCCGTATATTGTGAATACTGTTCCACTTGGATTGGTCACACAGTTCTCTTAACATTCTTTCGTTCCTAGAGATCCGTTTTTCTCTCTGTGCCTTGGCTTCTTTGTGTTCCTGTTCTCTTATTTCTATTTCTTTTACCACTTCCTCTACCTCATCTAATCTGCTTTTAAATCCCTCCATTGTATGTTTCATTTCAGATACTGTATTTTTCAAAGTATCTGACTCTTGAATTCCTCCTTGAGGTCTTGAATATTTTTCTGTACCTCCATGAGCATATTTATGATTTTTATTTTGGAATATTTATCAGGATGATTGGTGATTTCCATTTCAGTTAGCCCTCTTTCTGGTGTTTGTGGGATTTTGGTTGTCCCAGGTTCTTTTGCTGTTTCATGTTTGTAGTAATTCTTGTGGAACAATAACTTTGTGTAGGTGGAGCCCTCCAGAGCCAAGAAGCTCTACTCGCATCTGGAGTGACGGCTGGCATTGCAGGAGAGCAGCACTGGTGCCTGTCGGGAGGAAAGAGCTCTTTCCTGCTTCCTGGCTGCAGTACCTCCCTCCACTGCCAGAGCCAGTGGGCCAAGCACACAGGGAGGTACCTCTGCATTATGCTCTTGTAACTGCTGTAGGCAGAGCCGCCCTGTGGCTGGCCTGGTGCAATGGTGGGGTCAGCAGGTTTGTGAACTGGTGCCGATCAGACCGAAGGAGAAGCGTGCTGTGAATCATGGTGTGGGGTCTTAGCACACATCACCAGCCAAGGGGATGGAGCGCCTGAATCTCTTGAGAGTTCCCTACCTGCTGGGCTGAGTGTGCTGGGACAATTTTGTCCACCTATCTTTTCTCCTTAGCAGCAAGGTCTACGTAATCCTTGCCCCTTGAGCAGACCTCTTGCTGTTGGAAAGCCTTTCAAAGTACCCACCTTTCTTTTGTCCCAGAGCAGCAAGTTGTGGGTACCTGTTCTCCACAAGTGGCTGGCATATTAGTCTCTCCAAGTATTCCACTTTTCTTTGCTTTCCAACCCCATTAATCTCCAGAGCACCATGTAATGTGGATTTGAGTTCCTTGAGCAGATCTCCAGGGCTGGGTGTTCGGCAGTCCTAGGCTTCTACCCCTTCCCTGCTCCATTTCTCTTCCTCCCACTGGTGAGCTGGGGTTGAGCAGAGGACTTGGGTCACACTTGATCATGACTTTGTTACTTTACCCTTTTCCATGAGGTCTTCTCTTTACCCCAGATGTAGGAAGTCTGTCACAGTCTTCTTTCCAGTCATTATTTCAGGATTCATTTTATTTGCTATATTTTCATATTATATGTGGTTTTGGAAGGAGGTTTCTGTCTCATTTCTCATGCTCCCATCTTTAAGCCAATCGGATGTAAACTTGCTTTAAATAATCAATGGATCGATGAGCAAATCAAAGAAGAAATCAAACAATACATGGAGACATATGAAAACAGAAATAGAACAATTTAAAATATGTAGGTTACAGCAAAAGCAATTCAAAGAGGGAAGTATATAGAATACAGGCTGCCTCAAGGAACAAGAACAATCCCCAATAAAAATCTAACCTTAAAAATACAGAAACTAGAAGAAGAAAAGTGAATCCCAAAGTTAGGTGAAATAACTAATATAGAGAATAGGAAAACAAAAGAAAAAGATCAATGAAACTGAGAAGTCATTCTTTGAGAAGATAAACAGCACATACAAGCCACTAGCCAGACTTATTAAGAAAAAAAGAGGACACAATATCAAAAATAAAAAGTTACAATTGATACCACAGAAATTCAAAGAATTAGAAGAAAATTGCATGAAAAATGATATGCCAATAAATCGGACAACCTAGAGAAATGTACAAATTTCTAGAAAAGCAACTTTCCAAGACCCAGGAGGAAACAAAAAATCTGAACAGACTGATTACCAGTAATGAAATTGAACTAGCAATCAAAAACTCCCAACAAATGAAAGTCCATGTCCAGATGGCTTCACAGATGAATTGTACCAAACATTTAAAGAAGAGCTAAAACCCATCCTTAAAGTATTCCAAAAAGTAGAAGAGGAAGGAATACTTCCAAACTTATTCTATGAGGCCAGAATCACTCTAATATCAAAACCAGATAGACACTACAAAAAAGAAAATTAAAGACCAATATCCCTGATGAGCATAGATGTAAAAGTCCTCAACAAAATATTATCTATTAAAAAACATAAAAAGGATCATCCATCATTACCAAGTGGGATTTATTTCAAGGATTTAAGAATAATACAATATTCATTAATCAATCAATGTGATACACCACATTCAACATCCATTCATGATAAAAATTCTCAATAAAATGAATACAGAGGGCACTTATGTCAACATAATAAAGGCCATGTATGATAATCCCACAGCTAGCTAACTTCATTTAATAGCAAAAAGCTCAAAACAAGACAAGGATGTCCACTCTCACTACTTTTATTCAACATAGTACTAGAAGTCCTAGTCTCAGCAATCAGATAAGAAAAAGAAATAAAATGCATCCACATTGGTAAGGAAGAATTAAAACTGTCACTATTTGCAGATGACATGATACTAGTTTTGAAAACCCTAAAGACTCTACCAAAAAACTATTAGAATAACTGGATTCAGCAAAGTTGCAGGATAAAAAAATCAATATATGGAAATCTGTTGCATTCCTATGACTAACAAGGAACTAACAGAAACAGATATCAAGAAAGCAATTCCACTTACAAGTGCATCAAAAAGAATAAAATGCCTAGGCAAAAAAGCCTAACCAAGGAAGTGAAAGACATGTACTCTTAAAACTATAAGACACTGATGAAACTGAAGAAGACACAAATGGAATCTATACCATGCTTACAGATAGAAAGAATTAATATTGTCAAAATGGTCATTCTGCCCAAAAGAATTTACAGATTCAAAGCAATCCCTATCAAAATACCACTGTCATTTTCCAATGAACTAGTGTAAATAATCCTAAATTTATATGGAACCACAACAGTTCCCAAATAGAAAAATTGATGTTGAAAAAGAACAAAGCTGGGAGTATTATATTTCCTGTTTTCAAGCTATATTACAAACCCACAGTAATAAAAACAGTATGGTATATAACAAGAACAGATATATACATCCATGGAACAGAATACAGAGCCCAGAAATAAACTCACACATATATGGTCAGTTAACATAAGAAAAAGGAGTCAAGGATATACAATGGGGGAAAGACAGTCTCTTCAATAAATGGGGTTAGGAAAACTGGACAGTTGCAGAGAATAAAACTAGATTGCTGTCTGATACCACACACAAAAGTAAACTCGAAAGGGACTAAAAACCTAAAATGAAACTATAAAATCTTAGAAAAAGCATAAGTAAAATCTCCTAAACATAATTATGAGTAATTTTTTTGGATTTGTCTCTTAGGAAAGGGAAACAAAAACAAAAATGAACAGGTGGAATACATCAAACTAAAAAGCTTCTGTACAGCAAAGGACACCATTAATAAAACAAAAAGACAACCTACAGTATGGAAGATATATTCATAAATGGTTTATCCAATAAGGGATTAATATCCAAAATATATAAAGATCTCATATTACTGAACACCAGAAAAACAAACAACTCAATTAAAATATAGGCAGAGGACCTCAATAGACATTTTTTCCAACAAAGACATACAGATGGCCAACAGGCACATGAAAAGACACTCCGCATCTCTGATGATCAGGGAAGTGCAAATCAAAACCACAATGGGGTATCACCTCTCACCCATCAGAATAGCCACTATTGAAAACACAAAAAATAACAAGTGTTGGAGAGGATGTGGAAAAGGCACCCTCCTACATTATTGGTGGAAATATAAATCAGTGCAGCCACTATGGAAAGCAGTATGGAGAGTCTTAATAAACTAAAAATAGAAATACCATGTGACCCAGTAATTTCACTTCTAGGAATTACCCTAGGAAAACAAAATCTCTGATTTTAAAAGATATGAACCTTTATGTTTATTGTCATGTTATTAACAATAGCCAAGATATGGAAGCAACCAAAGTATCCATCAGTAGAAGAATGGATAAAGAAGAGGTGGTACATATACACAATGGAATGTTATTCAGGCATAAAAAAGGAAGATATCCTGCCATCTGTGACAACATGGATGGACCTAGAGGGTATTATGCTAGAGGTGAAATAAGCCAGGTGGAGAAAGACAAATACCATATGATTTCACTTACATTTGGAATCTAAAAACAAAACAAATAAAAATTCACAAAATAACAATAGACTTAGAGACACTGAGAAGTGACTGGCAGTTGCAATGGGGGAGGGGATGAGTTGAGTGGAAGGGAATAAAGAAACAAAGAATCTCAATCATAATACATATAAATGGTTAGGAGTAATGAAAGTACAGAATAGAGATTACAGTCAATAGTTCTGTAGCATGTTTCTAAGTTGACTATAGGAACTATACTAATGATGGGCATTTGACGGTGTGTGTGTATCACATCACTGTGTTGTACACTTGAAACCAATATAATATTGTACATCAACTATACTTCAATAAAAAATATATAAAAAAGAGAAAAAGAATAACTATGCAAATTTAATATACATGAAAAGTCCATCCTCTCTAATTAAAAAAATAATATGTAAAATTAGAACATATATTTTATTTAGCAAAGATGAAATACCAAAATAGTATGGGTGTACTTATGAAAACATTTCCTTGGTTGGCAATTGGGTAATACTGAACAAAATCCCATGTTACAGTAATTTTGTTTCTACACATTTATCTTATTTTACTATTTTTTCTGCTCTGTAACTATAAATTCTATGGTATCTTACTGTAGATTATTCATTCTGAGCCTTTTATTTTTATTAATCTCTTAAATGACTGCAATTTGCTGTCAGGTAGAGATTTTTTTGGTTAAAAATAAATTTTTACAAACTGTTGAGATATAATTAACATACAACAGGGTGCTCATATTTAAAACATACAATATGAAATGTTTGGGCACATATGAAGCCATCACCACAATCAAGAAAATTAACAGATCTATTCTTCATGAGATACACTGATAAATTAAATATGAATATTTTAAACCCTAAAGCAATGCCTAAATTAACTTAGAGTTATAGTAAAGAAAAAGTAGAAAATCAAACAAAATCATAAAAAATACTCTAAAAATGCAAAAAAAAAGCATACAATGAGAATGACAGGAACAAAAAAACAAAAAACAAATAGATGTAAAATTAAATACAGCTAAAGTTAAAGTCTAGGGCACTCTCAAGAACATTGGGTGTTGAGGTGAAAGGCAACTAGGGGAGTAGATTCACGGATAAGATGAAGATACAGCCTAGGTTAGGCTGGTGAGTTCACAGGGAAGAGCCGAGAAGTATGGCTGGGAGGAGGTCCCCCTGGAGTGAGAACTAATGTAAAACACTTACCTCAGAGACTGTTCCTTCCAAGGAGCCACAATTTCATTAAATTAGTTTCTAGAGTCATTTGTGCCCCTGGGCATTGTTGAAAACAATAAAACAATCAGCTTGCAATTAGTGGAGTTCAACAATTGGGAGTTTTCAGGGAAAGAGTGGAAGAGACCCACCATACCGTCATCCCAGGGTGATGTAGGCGTTCTCCGAGCTGCACTTTCCTGAGGCTTCGGTCATGGAATTCACAGTTAGGGGAGGGAATAGGCTTCACTAAAATAACCCACTCAGTCACTATCAAATAAGCAAGGAAATGACAGGCCTGGGGCAGGTGCTGAGAGTTGACCCAATATATTATCTAAAATGTTCAGTTTCCAACAAAGTAGGTATATTTTCCTACTTCTTTGCATGTCTGATATGCAAATTATGTCTGGCATGGGAATTATTTTAATATTCTGTGGACATTTGAAAAAAATGTAACTATGTTCAACAGTTTTTCTAGGGAAAAATGAGCCTTTCCTGGTTCTTCTGCTGATTTCTCGTAGAACCTTAATAGAGGACAGAATTCAACAATGACTGAAGATAAAGATGTAGAACGAGTGGGATGGGGAGGAATGAAGTTGAGGAGCTTTGATAGGATGGTATTTCTCTTTTCAGAAAAGTATGAGGCCAAGCCAATAGTTGAGTGTGGTGAAAAGACAGAAGGGGGATTCAAAGAGTATGAAATGTGCTCTGGGCTACAGCTGGGTGATAAAGAATCAATTAAAAATTAATAATTGGATTGTTCTGAAAGCTGGTCCTAGCTGAGGTTGGGACACACGCCTGGGAAATGTAGGCAGTGGAATTGCCCTTGCGGGACTCCTCATGAGGTTCTGCAATCCCCACATTTGCACGAGTTTCCAAGCATCTCCTTATCAGAAGCCGCCCCTGTCTGCTAAGTCTCACAGCACACATTCTACTGGCTTTCAGTTATGCCACACTTCTGCTTGGCACGCTTTTCTACCAGATGGCAACTTTTTGGGTGTACAGATAATTTTTGAGTCCCACCACTCTGGGACTCTTTCTGGGTGCTGCATTAGGGATATCAGAACTCTTAAATTCATTTTCTAACTTTCCTAGAAAGTTAAAAGACTCTCAGTGTTGATTATTTACCTCTCTCCTTTTTTCACCTTCCCTTCAAACTTTGTCTTCCTTCCGGTATCACTGTATAATCATTCCCCTTTAATTTCTTTGAATCTGTTTTCGGGAGGAACAAATTTCACTCTGACTGCCAGTCTTTTTTTTTATTCCCTGTCTTTAGTTTCCTCTTGTATATCTTTGACAACTGTTAATTTTTCCCAAAACTTTATTCCCCCTTTTTCCTATACATATGACTTTCCCAGCTTGATACACATCCCAGCTTCCTTTACAGCTAAATGAGGCAATGTTACTAAATTTTTGTCAGTAGAATGTAAGTGGAAGTTATGTGTGCAACATCTGCCTCACTTGCTTAAAAAAAAAAAAGCTTCCGTGGACTTCCTCTCTCTCCTCTTCCTACAAGCTGGAGTGTAGAGGCTGTAGCAACTGTCAGTGCAGAGAAGAAAACAGCACCTAGGAGATGAAGAATCATTGGCTCGGGAGGAATCTGGACACCTAAGGATGATGGAACTGCTCCATCAGTCTGGAAACTACCCCACCACTCATGTGCACCTTCAGGTTGCTGAATGAAAGAGAAAATATTAAGCCACCACATACTTGGGTCTCTTTATTATAGAAGTTTAGTCTTTAGCCTACTAATACACATTTATGATTGGTAACCAATTAAAATCACAGGAAGGGCACTGTTTATGTATCTTTTATTTTGTTGGAAAAAAGATAATGTGCTTGGTCATAATACTGTCAAGGCAGAATTTTTCTCTTACTGTTTCTGTTAATGATACACCCATGATAACAATTTACATGGTTTCTAAAATGGATTCTTATATATCATCTTATTTAGTCCAAAGAAACATTCTGAAAGTAGATAGTAGTACTGTCATTCTATATATTAAAAACAATTGGATTCAGAGAGATTATGAGACTTACACAAATTTACACAGCTACTTAAGTAAGACAGTCATGTATCAAATCCACCTGTGAACTATTTAGTGTTTATTTCAAGTATATATGTTACATGGTAAAATTAGACTGTTTGAAGTACCTTTCATAACAAACCCATTTAACTCTTCAAACAAATTTACCAATCAACAATTATGTGTTGAGTTATTTTGGGGGCATTTTCATACCAGGTGTGTAATAGCTAGTCTAGTCTGTTTCCTGATCACTAATATAGAATATATGTATTAGATAGATGATTGATTGATAGATAATACCTGTCTGGGACAGATACCAAATTGGGGGAAAAGGAAGTAAAATGTTGCTAAGCCCTTTTCATGTATTAGGGTTGGAATTTGAACCTGGTTCTGTAAAGACTCCAAAGCCCATGTTATTACCATTAAAGCATGGTGAGAAAATCTCTGAATGTGACGTAGATTCAGGAGAGAGATCATCTCCCTCCAGTGAGTCCGGGAAGGCTTGGTAGAGGAGATGGAATTGTATCTAGGTGGGATTTGGATAGGGAGAGAAAACATGGGGACAGGGAAAGGTCAGATGACTTGGTAAGGGAGCCAAGGGGAGAGGGCGGGGTGCTGAGGGGCTGGCTCTGTCAGCAGGGGCAGCTTATGCAGGAGGGTGCGCCCTCTGTGGCTCTGGACCTCCGTGAAAGGCGGTCTAAGATGCTGGCTGCCGGCCTGATGTGCTCTCCCCATGCATATGTGTGAGAATATTATTTTGTATTCAGAGTAACACCTGAACCTGGGTTGCACTGCCCCAGATTCTGTGAACTGGGAGGAGGTTCGGTCCCGCCCTTTGCTCTAGCTTATACCCTTTTACATAATGTTTGGATCAGAAATCTGAACTTGCCTTTGCCATGAGCACCAGCGGCAGCCAAGTACCCATTCAAGAGACAACTTAATCGCCCCTTCGGGGCCCACTTAGAGCCATAGCTGTGAACGTCTCTCCTAAGCGTCTCCCACAGGCAGCGACAAGCTTTGCTGAAGATGAGTCACAAATTCTTGGCAAGATCAACTTAAATAGGGGAAGAAAGTCTTCATCGTACCTAGACTGATCTTACCCTAGATGGCATTTCACCTCAATGCCACCATGTTTCCAGCCTCAATCGGGGTTGACAGAGAAAGGAAGGCTATTAGCTCCATGAAAGTGAATAATTTTTTCAAGGTAATCAGGAGTATTCTGAAGATAGTTCATTCTATTTGGTGATATAAAAGAATGAAACGAATTCTGCTCATAACTCTGTTTGATTTGGATCATTAATTATATAAAGACCTGATATTTTTTGTTAGCTGACTTAGAATCATTTGTAAGTTTCTCACTGTGTATTATAATTGATCAGTAAATGAAACAATAGAGCAAAATGGATGCAAAAACTGGCTGAGAGTTTAGAGTTTGCATTTCATGCCTCAGTGTAATAAATGATCACATAAATTCTTGGTTGAGTTATTATTTTTCTTGACTTTTCATTGGTATTTGATAATGTTGGCTTTAGGGGGGCAACTGACAAATCACACAGCGCGGAATTCTAGGCTGGAGTGCTAAAGCCTGAGGACTAGATGCTTTGCTCCTTATAATACTCTGTGTGACCAGGGTCACTTAGACATGTTTGTGACTTTACAGTAAATAGGTTGGACTAGGTCATCTTCAAGGTATCTTTCAGATTTAAACCTGAACACATGAGATTTTGGCACTTTCTGATTTTTAGTTTTCTGTTCTTGAATTATGTTTGCAATAGGAACATTACCTTTATAGAAAGACATTGGATTAATTATATGGTGTCTGTGAAAATCCCCAACTCCTTTAGAGAAAAAAATAATGGGAGAAGTTGACTGCTTGATTATTAATTGAATACCTTCTACCAGTGACAACTCTCCGTTTGTGAAATTGTGAATATGAATAAATTAGAACTAAGATAAAACATCACTGAAAATAAATTGTCTTCCTAGAAAATTCAACCTATCTTTATGAAAAACTCAATGACATGAACTTTCTAATTTCAGGAATTTGAGAACACTTCGTGCTGTTTCTTTGAAGTCATTAAATTATTTAAGATGCATTTTTATTTTCTCTGAAACTTGAGTGTTGAATGTTCTGGTAAGTGTGGAAAATAACCACTGTTTAAATGTCCTATTATCTTGCATGTGGGGAGTCAAATTTTCTGCATGTACTATGTGTTTAAACTTGGCAGTTGGTACCTGAAATCTTTTTCTTGTCTCTCACATCTTCGGTAATAATCTCTGATGCTTGATGAGAATTGAAGCCAATGCCTGTGAAACTCAGGAGAGAAAGGTCTTTGTTATTTTCAGAAGAGGAAACAACTGGCTGAGGTCCAACAATTTCATGGTCATTCTCACAGAAAGAGTCTTGGATCCCTGATTTTTTGTTCTCCCTGTTGACCTATTGGGTGAGGAGACTGTCCACCTGCTCTGGAAATTACAGGGAACTGGTAATTATCTGAGGGGTAATTTGTTCCCTGAATGTGAATTGGCTTGTTGACACTTCCTTGTGCTCAGCACCTACCTATTCAAAGCTTCCATTTATGTTGCAGTTTATTTGTTTCTATCCTCACTCGGTAGCTAACGGAAAGATGGGGTTACGGTTTTTCTCGCAAGAGGCTCCCCTGATGCTCCAGTAGCGGGATGTGATAGACCTTCATACTACTGCTCAGTGTTTGGTGATGGACGTGTCTCTGTCCACCTAGGTGGGGCCACGATATTATGAGTCTCGGGTTTATAATCTGTATGGAGTGGACTGTGAGTGATGACTGGGGGCATCAGGTGCTTGGAATTCTAGGGAGGCACGAACGGGAAGTGCAGAGACCTTACATGGAGACGCCCACGGAGCAAACCCAGCTGTGTGCCTTCCTCAGCCTTTCAGTTTGACAGGGTCCCTGTAGTTAAGCAGGAATCACTCGCCAGGCTGGGGTGGGGAGCCCACAAAATTACAGAGGAGCAAATAAAGCCTCCAGGTGCCCAACTCAAATTGTGCAAAAGTAACATTCACTGTATTTATCCCAAACAAAAATGAAACAAGCGGAAGCATATTGTATTTATTATACTCATTAAAGTGATTGAGCTGATACCTCGCTGATGGAAAGATACAGACAGAGCTGCGTTATTTGCATCAGTTAACACAGCCTATTGCTCTGAGTCAGAGGAATATTATGCTTTTCTATTCAAAGAATATTCTTCACCTTACAAAATGGTGATATGACCGGATCCTAGATGATGTTTAGTCATTTTGTGTAAACATTTAAATGCTTCAGTGGTAAATACATTTCTTGAAGTTTGACAAAACAAACAAAAAAAACAACGGAATCCTCAATTGAAAATGAATCCTTCCTCAAATTAATTCTTTTAATGAATAGAGTTGAAAGGAAAAGCAAATGTGGTACCATGCTGATTGTATCTTAAACAGTACAGAATGTGCACTGCCTTGAGAATAGAAAGCACCTGGTTTTATTTGTCCTAGACTGTGCTTTAGCATTATTTCAACAAGAATATTTGAAAGCCCACCGGTTCCATGCCAGGCACAGCGCTGGGTGCCAAGAAGAGCTGCCCAGACAGGACCAAGACAGATGTATTGCCCTCAGGGGCGACAGTGGGGCGCCGTGACTGTGAAGGGATGTGTAGTGGGTTGTAGGATGGAAGTCAGCGCAGATCCCGTGGGGCCACAAAGGAGAGAATGGTCCTCTTTCTCTAGGGAAGGGAAATCATAAAAGGAGAGGGATGAGGATGACCTGGCTCGTGAGAACAGGTGTATTCCCAGCAAGGGGGCTGCAGGAACAAAGTACAAAAGCCGGGTGTGGTGGATTCGTTGGCCATACTGGCGGTTCTGGGTGAGCCTGTAGGGGTAAGATGAGGGAAAGACACTGGAGAGGAGGTGGACAGAGGAGCAGCAGGCGGGAGGCGCATTCTGTCCGCAGTGGGCAGCCATGAAGGAGTCTCAGAAGGAAAATGACATGATGCACCTGCTGCTTAGAAGTGGAAAAATCTGAGGATACAGAGCAGTAAAAACAAGGAAATGGAATCAACTGTAATCCATTCCCACTGTTCAAATTCTGGTCTATCATTCACCAGTGATTTTTCCTGTAGGTACATTAGGTACATGTACAAACTTGCTTTTTAAAAAAAAAAACTCAGAATGAGATCCTATTGTACTAACTACTTTTGAACTTTATTCATTCTATCTTTATAACCATCAGTAAAACACTTCTAAGGCATCATTTTGATAAGCACACAGCATTATATCAATATATCTACAATACTCACCTTAAGAACATAGATTGCTTTTATATTTTCACTATCTTAAATAATGGTAACATCTTGAAGATTCTCTTAATTATTTCTTTAGGATAAATTCCTTGAAGTGAAAGTTCTAGCTCAAATGAAATACGGATTGTAAAAGGCCTGCATGCACCTCGGCACCCACTGCTGTTGGTCAGTGTCATGCTCTTCTAACTGCCAAATCATGGCTGAGAAAGACTGGATCATTGACTGCACTTGAACTTCTTTGAACTGAGGTTAAATGAGGCTTTGTGAATTTAATTAGTCAATTGCAATTTTTATCAACTGAATGTTCATGCCTTTTGCCTATTATCATATTGGTATGTTTGTCTTGGTTAATAAATCCTAGTGCATCTATATAATGTTGCTCATGCCGTGAAGTCAGGTAAGATTGAAACATGGTAGCAATCTTCCCTTAGGACACCTCTTGTTTTTCTTTCTTTAGCCCTGAAATCACATGAAGCTGTGGGTGGAGATTCACCTGATAGTCCCAGAAACCTCTCTCAGCCTGAGCACCATGAGTAACCAGACTCTGGTAACAGAGTTTATCCTGCAGGGTTTTTCAGAACATCCAGAATACCGTGGGCTCTTATTCAGCTGTTTCCTCTTCCTCTACTCTGCGGCCCTTACAGGTAACATCCTCATAATTCTGGCCATCACCTTCAACCCTGGGCTTCACACCCCCATGTACTTTTTCCTGTTCAACTTGGCTGCTATGGACATTATCTGTACCTCCTCCATCATGCCCAAAGCCCTGGAGGGGCTGGTGTCAGAGGAGTGCTCCATCTCATACGGGGGCTGCATGGCCCAGCTGTACTTCCTCACATGGTCTGCATCCTCAGAGCTGCTCCTCCTCACGGTCATGGCCTATGACCGCTATGCAGCCATCTGCCACCCTCTGCATTACAGCACCATGCTGAGCAAGACGTTCTGCAGGCTGTTGGCGTCGGGTGTGTGGGTGCTCTGTGCCTCCAACACGGCCATCCACACTGGGCTGATGCTGCGCTTGAGTTTCTGTGGCCCCAGAGTCATTGCCCATTTCTTCTGCGAGGTGCCTCCTCTGTTACTTCTCTCCTGTAGCCCCACCTATGTGAACAGCGTCATGATCGTCCTAGCTGATGCCTTTTACGGCCTGTTGAACTTCTTGATGACCATCGTGTCGTACGGCTTTATCGTCTCTAGCATCCTAAAGGTGCGAACTGTGGAGGGGAAGAAGAAAGCCTTCTCCACCTGCTCGTCCCACCTCCTTGTGGTTTGTATGTATTACACTGCTGTCTTCTATGCCTACATAAGCCCCGTCTCCAGCTACAGTGCAGAAAAGAGCAAGTTGGCTGGCGTGCTCTACACCATGCTGAGTCCAACTCTCAACCCCCTCATCTATACTTTGAGAAACAAGGAGGTCCGAGCAGGCCTCAGGAAGCTATTCCCCTTTGTCAGAAATTAGTTTGTGTCTTCTGAAGCTCTTCTTCAGAGTGCAGGGTTAGTGGGAGCTGACCTTTCTGTGAAGGGTCTGGGCTGGAAGGGGAGGAAACCTGTCTCTCCCACCCAAGCAGAACATCTGCATAGATGAGATTGGAATCTGGTGTTCCGAGGCTGGCAGACATGAGGACCGTGGTTTAGTGCGAGCCTTTCAGACATGGGGACTTATGGTCTGAGCCTGAGGTAATGTTGGTGCAAAGTTGGCAGTCAAACGAGGCTAAGAGAAGAAAAGGCGTCTTCTGTTTTAGACATACAGTTGTATGAAAATGTTTTCCTTTTTCCCTTTTTCTTTTGTATAAACAATGTTCAGACTGTAAATCCTGAAATCACACCTAGAATTTAGGTGTGTGGGCTCTGAAAGAACTAGGCAGGATCTGTGGACCTTACAGCATCCTGGGAGGATTACCAGAATGAAGAATTGCTTTAAGGTGACCACTGGTGCCTCCACGAAGCCTTCTGTCTACTATCTTACCACACATATTTCCACGGGAGATAATTAGACTCAAATAATAGTTTCTGGTTCTAATGAAAACCATTGTTCCTGTTTCTCCTGTTTCTTCCCACAAACACTCATGGTAAAATGTATTATCAGGTTCACGACTTTGTTTTTATAGCTTTATTGAGGTATAATTTATACACAATCACCACGTGTTTTGAATGTAGAAATTTCAGCTTTAAAACTTGATGCTTGAGCCATGCGTCTAGAAAAATGCCTGAGGTTTCTCATTCCTCCTTTACTTAGTTCTCCGATCATGAGGATCTGACTACCTCAGCGACCTGGAGTGGGGAAAACTGCTATGATTTAGCTCTAAAAGCTACACAGCACTGTAGGAAGACAATGTTACCTTCCCATTGATTCAGGATACACCTGGGTGGACAAATCCTCCATGTCTGTTGAAGACAGGTTTTGAGTTTGCACTCCATGCTGTTAGAAAACTGGACTGGTAAATCTATTATCTTTATCATGTTTCACTGAATATGATAGAAGCAAGCTGTGTATGTTAACTGACTCTTTGGACGGAATAAAAACACATACTGTTTGCTATTGTAGACGGAAGACAGAAGCTACCATTAGAGTTTGATACTGATTTAGAAGGGATGAGTTGCCCATGGTTCTTCATCCAGTATTCTCGTTCTCATTCTTTGGAAACACATTGATTTGGGGCATGAAATTCAAGAATTTGATGAACCATGGCCTGACTGTGGCACTGGCATATATGTTGATATGGACCAGGTCTAATCTCTTCTAAGAGAATTCTGACACCTAAATAACATGTTGAGGCCCTCGGTGGTCTTAGAGACTTTCCAATGAGTAAGGTTTTAAGAACTACCACTAATGACTCAGATGATTACTAAATAGATTTTCAACATGCCATGAAGAGCATATATTGTTATTTGTCTTGGTTTCTTATAATGTTTATATGTTCTACATTTTGTAATGAATTTTTTAAAAAATAAAAAATACCTAGATGAGAATTGAGTGTTTAAGAGAGTATTACTCATCTGGCAAAACAGAAATATGAGACTTGATCTATATCCTTAGAAAACTGGTAACCCGGTTAAGAAGGACACTAGTGCTATGATGATGAATATGAAAAGAAGAGAAATGGTATAAAGGGTGTATTGCTGCAGGATGTGGTGTAATGGTGTGGATGCACAAAGATGTTTGTAAGGTGGAAAGCCTTGAACATGGGGGGAGGAGATCTGGGGTCAGATTAAGGCTCTGTCTGAGCACTCAACCCTTTTAAGTGTAGAGATGATGAGTTAACCTAGAGATGCTATCAGGATTGAATGAGAGAATTGAAAACAGTATCAAGTGCCATGTAAGTTTAAGGTGCTACTATTGGTTAGTGATCGCTGAGGACAGGAACAGTCAAGGAGCAAGACGTCACAGTCCCTCGTCCCTGCGTGGCTTAGGGTGATACCTGCAGTGTCAGCCGGAAAGGGTAAGCGGGGGCTGAGTGGCACTGGACCGACCACACAGAAACGGACTCCTCTTCTCTTCTCTTCCCTGTTCAGCGGAGCCCTCTGTCCTGGGCTTTGTCCTTCGGAGCCCTAAGTGAGCAACTGGCCCTTCTCTCCGCTACCCTCTGGGTCCAGGCGGAGCATCCTTTCCTGCCAGAGCGCTGTTCTGCTTGGAGTTTGCCTTCTCAGGAACAAATGTATTCTTCTGCTTCAACTGACCTGACAACTGAGGCTTTGTGCGTGTGTGTGTGTGCATGCGTGTGTGTGTGTGTGCATGTGTGTGCATGCGCGTGTGCGTGTGTGTGCGTGTGCATGTGTGCGTGTGTGTGTGTGTGTGTGTGTGTGTGGCTCCTTTTGAAGGAACTGGTGCCAGTTCGCCTTCCTTAGCTGAGACAGAGAAACAGCTTTTGCTTGTCCATAATGTTATTTCTTAAAATTAGTTCTTGTAATTTAATGCAGACAAACTCATGACATACGGTCATTCAGCAGGCAGCCCTTTTTTTGAGCTAAATAGTTTTTATCATATTACCTATATGCCGTAAACAAGTATAAAATCATTATGCTTATAGCTCTTACACAACCATCGATCCTAACAAATATACCAATTAACCACATACAAGACTATAAAAACCACTTGAATTCTAATTAATGACATTGATCCAATGGATAACAAATAGTGTTTAGCTAAAACTAGATTTCCACTTTCTAATGAACATTCTACCGATTTTTAAATTTGTTTGAGTTAAGTGTTCTTAAATTATCATATGTTTTCTCAGTTCTAACCACTTTCTTTTTTTCTGAAGTATAGTTGATACACAGTATTACATTAATTTCAGGTGTACAGCATGGTGATGTGACAATTACATGTATTACTAAATGCTCACCATGATAAGCATGGTCACCATCTCTCATCATACAAAGATACTGTAGTGTTATTGACTATATTCTCTATGCTGTACTTTCTATAACTGGTTGACTGTGACTTCACATTATCAAGTTTTTGAAGAGCCATAATGAGGAACTAATAGAACTTTACCTTTACCCATTTCTCTGCTTTTTGTCTTTGATAATGTATATGAGTCAAGGAAAACACATTGTTTCTTTGAATGATTTCCCAACCACAAGCCCTTGCCCTTTTGGCCTCCCTGAATCAAGCAGACCTCCTGTAAGTGGTGGAAACAAGATTGGTCTGAACCAGCACAGTGAAGGGTCTGGCTGATGAAGATAAGATAGGGGGCTGTGGTCCATCTAGTCCCCTCTCTGTGGAGCCTGCTTCGTGAACTGGAGTCTTAGTCACACTCCTGTCCTTTGACCCTGGACAATAAGATAGTTGCATGCTTGTGTTTTATATTGGCTTTCCTTTTTCTTCAGTTTAGGAATTGGTCCTTGGGTGCAACTGCACCACGGTTTGTCGGCCTTGACACTGTTGGCATTTGGGCTGGATCGATGTCCTGTGTACTGTAGCGTCCTTGGCCTCCGCCAGCCAGGTGCGAGCTTGCCCAGCCCCGTCATGACAAGCAAGAATGTCACCAGTCATTGCCAGATCTCCTCGGCTGGGGGAAAGGGGAAGCAAAATTGTCGCTGGATGAGAACCACTGAACTTCAGCCAACCAGAGATGGCCTCTCTGGAGCTGGGAAGGATTTGTGATTGCTACACTGTCACTTCTGCACTAGAACTACTGCCGGCTGCTGACCTGAGAGCTTTTGCATGTCAGGTCTGCGACTAAGTACTACCACAGTCTGTCTCTAGTTTTCCAGTAACACTGTAGGACCTGTCTAAGTCACACAATGAGTGTGGGTAGGATTTGAGCAGAAGCCCCATGAATCCAGAGCATAAGCTCTGAACCACCAAAGTGTGTGAGAGCCTGTCATGGACTACAGCTTCTGCTGCTGTGCATAGTTGGGACAACAAGGGACTTTGTTAAGCCAAGGAACATACCACCTTCTCCTGTTTTTCTCATGCTGGGATGGCTGTCTGACCTAGTCTGGATCAGGGGTGGATCTCGAGTTCCTTGCACAGCAAGCGGCTCATTATTAACCTGCTGTCTCGCAGTAGCTCCTGTCTAACCTGCCCAATGGGTCTGGAAGAGCAGTCTTTTTGAGTATATTTTGAAAGGTCATAATGGCCTCAGCAGAGGACAGAAGATTGAGATCCTACAGACTTTTGTCAGAGCTACTGAAATGATGTCCACCACTTAATTAGCAGAGAGGAAAGACCCGAGCCACTTTCTGAGACGTGGATTTCATAGATCCCTGTCCAGCAGATGCAGGCATTTTTTTTCCCCAGAGAAAGAGCCCTTGCCAAAGACTGGAGATGCCCCATCACAGTTAATTTCCATTGCATGGAGCAGATTATTATTTTATCTTTTAGATTTAATCTGAGATCCCTCTTTCTCTTGGAAAAAGAGGGTCTAGGAATTACTTTGATAAAGGCAAGCAAGAGGCATTTAGTCCACCCTTTGTGGGAGGAGACAGAGCCCAGAGGCATGGCTAGACTTTAGTCCTCCATCATCAGCTGCTAAGAGCCTAGTGCCCTCCTGGATGAGAGCTCTATTTATTAGCGGTCACCACAGCTGAAACCTGCTCTCCTGGGAGCCCAGCTAGAGTGCCCCTGACATTCTCCAGAAAAGCATGACATGAGGAGGATATCAGGGTTCTTAAGCACAGTATCTCCTTACACTGGTCCCATGTCACATTCAGGACCAAGTCTAATTCAGTCTTGCTCTGTTCTTTTTTGGGGGTAAGCAGGGCTCATGTGTCTGCTAGGCTAGGATTCCCCACACATGGGAGTCTGAATCTGCTTGTACTATGACACTGAGCTGATCTGCCTTGCTGTACCCCATATCTGTCTTTCCCTCCTTGAACTCTTGTACTCAGACTATGATAGACTTATCAGAAGGATGAGATCTATTGGATTCTTCATTTTCTGAATTACAAAAAACAGATGTGATTACATAGCACTATAAATGTGTGCTTTCTAAGGTGGAACTGTCACCCATATTTCCTATACTGGGTAGTGGAAAAACTGAGATCCCACATAGTAATACAACTTCCACTCAGGATCCCTGGGATGCTAATTAATCTACCCAGCAAAACTTGTGTGGATCTGCACACCAAGGAACATACCACCTTCTCCTGCTTTTCTCGTGCTGGGATAGCTGTCTGAGCCAGTGTGGATCAGGCGTGGATCTCGAGTTCCCTGGGCAGCAACCGGCTCATCATTAACCTGCTGTCTCCTAGCCCCAAACTCAGATCTGGAACCCTGGGCATGGAGTTCTGCAAACCATATTTTGTCTTTGCAGCTGAATTCCTATTAGTCTTTGTCCAGAGGGGGTCCTTGGGGGAGACTGAAACACCGGAGGGAGCAGGGCCTTGCTCTGTCCCACTTACTTCCTGTGTCTGTCAGCATCACCTTGATGCTGCTAATCTTTAACTCTGCAGCAGCGACGGGGCCTAGTAACAGCAGCTCGGGCAGTTTTCACACTTGCAGGAACAGCCTCACTGGTCGCCTCCGAGATGCCTCAGTGGTCACCACTATTGCCCTCTCAATGGTTTGAATCCCAGTTCAAATTGGGGACTCCTCCAATGTCCTGAGGAAGCAGCTCCTGCTGGGCAGTGCCTGTCTTCAGAGGCCTGAGCCCTAGCTCTGTGGGGTCTCCGTACACCATAGGAAGACCAGGCCTGCCCAGGAAGCATGCCCCCTAGTGGTCCCTGACCTGGGGCAGTGGAACCCCTCCTTTGGGCTTCTCAGTCACCATCTCAGGCCTCCTTGCTGTTCCTCTGGTCCTAGGAGATAAAGCCACACCTCGCTCTGGTCTTTCCACACTTGCTGTCTCCATGTCACCCCAGTGCTCCCTTCATGCCCTTGCAGGCCTCCAATACTCATCTAACCAAGTCCTGCATTAAATCCTCTCTGTTAAGATATGTGATGTGGTTTCCCTGCCTGGACCCTGACTGATGAAGGCCTCCCTTCAGTGGGCTTCTGGTTAATGCCACTATGCTGCTCCTGCCTGGCTTATTTCACTGAGCATAAAGCCCTCCAGGCCCAACCATGTTGTTGCAAAGGGCAGGATGTCTTTCTTTTTCATGGCTGAATAATATCCCATTGTGTATATGTACCACTTCTTCTTTATCCATTCATCTATTCACAGACACTGGTTTCTTCCATATCTTGGTTATTGTAAATAATATGGCAATAATATAGGGGTACATATAACTTTTCAAATCAGAGATTTTGTTTTCTTCAGGTAAATTCCTAGAAATGCAGTTACTTGGCCATATGGTATTTCTATCTTTCAGTTTTTGAGGACCCTCCATACTGCTTTTCACAGTGGCTACATCAATTTGCATTTCTAATACTCTGTTTAGGGGGTTCTTTTTCTCCACATCCTCACCATTTGTTATTTCTTGTCCTTTGGATAGTGGCCATTCTGACTGGTGTGAGGTGATATCTCATTGTGGTTTTGATTTACATTTCCCTGGTGATTAGTGTTGTGGAGCATCTTTTCATGTGCCTGTTGGCCACCTGTATTTCTTCTTTGGAAAAATATCTGTTCTGGTCCTCTGCCCATATTTTAATTGGGTTATTTGTATTTTTGGTGCTGAGTCATTTCAGTTCTTTATGTATTTTGGATGCTAAACCCCTTATCAGGTATATCACTTACAAATATGTTCTCCCATACTGAAGGTTGCTTCTCTGTTTTGTTGATGATATCCTTTGCTGTACAGAAGTTAAGTTTGATGTAGTCCCACTTATTTATTGTTGCTTTTGATTCCCTAGCCTGGGAAGATGCACCCCAAAAAAATATTACTCATGTTGACATTCAATAAATTTTTACCTATGTTTTATTCTGAGAGTTTTATGGTTTCATGACCTGTATTTAGGTCTTTAATCCATATCAAATTTACTTTTGTGTATGGAGTTAGGTAGTAATCCAGTTTCATTCTCTTGCATATAGCTGTTCAGTTTTCACAACACCATTCATTGAAGAGATTGTCTTTTCCCCATTATATATTCATGGCCCCTTTATCATATATTAATTGACCATATATGCATTGGTTTATTTCTGGGCTCTTTATTCTGTTCCATGGATCTATACATTCTTGTGCCAGTACCATACTGTTTTGATTACTGTAGTTTTGTAGTATAGCTTGATACCAGGGAGCATAATAACACCAGCTTTGTTTGTCCTTCTCAACACTGCTTTGGATATTTGGTAAAAGGCGAAAGATTTATGTGATCTGAAGAGAAACCAGAGTATTGCTTTGGATATTTGGGATCTTATGTGGTTCAATATGAGTTTGAGGACTTTTTTCTCTAGTTCATTGAAGAATGCCATTGGTACTTTGGTAGGGATTGCATTGATTTGTAAATTGCTTTGGCCAGGATGGCCATTTTGACAATATTAAATCTTCCTATCTGTGAGCATGGGATAACTGTCCATTTATTTGTGAATTCTTTCATTTCTCTCATCAGTGTCATATAGTTTTCAGAATATGGGTCCTTCACTGCCTTGGTTAAGTTTATTCCTAGTTATTTTATTCTTTTTGATACAATAGTAAATGGAATTGTTTTTCTGGTTTCTCTTTCTGCTAGTGCATTGTTAGTATACAGGAATGTAACAGATTTCTGTATATTGATTTTGTATCCTGCAACTTTACTGAATACAGTTATTATTTGTAATAGTTTTGAAGTCTTTAGAGTTTTCTATGTATCATGTCATTTGCAAATAGTGACAGTTTTACTTCTTCCTTATGAATTTGGATGCTTTTCATCTCTTTATCATGTCTGATTCCTGAGGCTAGGAACTATAGTACTATGTTGAATAAAAGTGGTGGGAGTGGGCATCCTTGTCTTGTTCCTGATCTTAGAGGAAAAACTTTCAGCTTTTTGCCACTGAGTATCATGTTAGCTGTGGGTTTATCATATATGGGCTTTATTATGGTGAGGTATGTTCCCTCTATACCAGTTTTGTTGAGAGTTTTTATCATGAATGGATGTTGAACTTTGTCAAATGCTTTTTAAGCATCTATTGAAATTATCATATGGTTTTTATCCTTCCTTTTGTTAATGTGGTGTACCACATTGATTGATTTAAAATATTATACCATCATTGTCTCCTTGAAATAAATCCTACTTGGTCATGATGGATGATACTTTTGAATTCAGTTTGCTTATATTTGTTGAGGATTTTAGCACCTTGTTCATCAGGGATATTGGTCTATAATTTTCTTTTTTTTTGTAGTGTCTGTTTGGTTTTGGTATTAGAGTGATGCTGGCCTTATAGAATGAGTTTGGAAGTATTCCTCCTTTCTGAAATACTTTAAGAAAGATGGATATTAGCTTTTATTTAAATGTTTGGTAGAATTCAACTGTGTCCCAGAATTTTGTTTCTTGAGAATATTTTGATTACCAGTTCAATTTCATTACTGGTAAATGGTCTATTCAGATTTTATGTTTCTCCCTGGGTCAATCTGGGAAGATTGTACTTTTCTATAAAATTGTCCATTTCTTCTAGGTTGCCCAATTTATTGGCATATAATTTTTCATAGAATTCTCTTATAATTATTTGTATTTCTGTGGTGTCAGTTGTAACGTCTCCTTTCTTGTTTCTGATTTTGTTTATTTGTGTTCTCTCTTTTTCTTGATAAGTCTGGCTAGGGGTTTGTCTATTTTGTTTATCTTCTCAAAGAACCAGCTCTTGGTTTCATTGATTTCTTATTCTCTATCTTATTTATTTCTATTCTGATTTTTATTATATCCTTCCTTTGGCTCACTTTGGGTTTTGTTTGTTCTTCTTTTTCTAGTTCCATTGGTTGTGAGTTTAGCTTGTTTATTTGGGCTTGTCCTTGTTTCTTGAGGTACGCCTGTATTGCTGTGTACTTTCCATTCATAGCAGCTTTCACTGCACCCACAAATTTTGGACTGTTGTGTTTGTTTTTTCATTTGTCTCCAATGTATTGACTTCCCTTTTGTTTTTTTCATTGATCCAGTGATTATTTAGAAGCATGTGGTTTGGCTTACATGTTTTTGTGGGTTTTTATTTTTTTGGTGTTCTTCATGGAATTGATTTCTAGTTTCATACTATTGTGATCTGAAATGATGCTTGACAATTTCATCATTTTGAATTTACTAAGGCTCTTTTTGTGTACTAATATGGGATCTATTCTGGAGAATGTTCCATGTGCACTTAAGAAAAATATTTACCTTGCTGCTTTTGGTTGGAATGTTCTGTATATATCAGTTAAATCCATCTGGTCTAATGTGTTGTTCAAAACCTCTGTTTCCTTATTTATTTTCTATCTGGATGACCTGTCCATTATTGTAAGTGGGGTTTTAAAGTCTTGTAATATGATTGTGTTGCTGTCTGTTTCCTGCTTTAGTTCTGTTGGTGTTTGTTTCATGTATTTAGGTGCTACTATGTTAGGTGTGTAGATATTTACAATTGTTACTTATCCCTTTATTGTTCTGTAATGTCCTTCTTTGTCTCTTGTTAGTCTTTTTGTTTTGAAGTCTATTTTGTCTGATGCAAGTACTGCCTGCTTTTTTTCTCCCTTTTATTTGCATGAAATATCTTTTTCCACCTCTTCACTTTCACCAAAGACCAACCAACATGGACTCAGATTCCCAGAGGAGATCTCCAGGGTGTGGTGTGCAAGATTGCTGAACATTCATCCCCTCCCTGCTCTTATTTCTCTCCCTTCTGCTTGTGGGCTGGGATCGGAGAAGGGCTTGGGTCCCAGTCTTTCAGGGGTATTCTCCTTTACCTTTCTCAGTGTGGTCTTCTCTTCTTTGCCAGGAGTAGATCGTCTGTTCTGCAGTCTTCAGTTCATTTTCAGGTTTAGCTGCCTCTTCTGTAGTTGCTTTGTCAGTGTGAAATTCAGAGGACGTTTTCACCTTGCCATCCTACTCTGCCATTTTTTTCTACCCAGATATGCGTGTTTTACTACAATTTTTGGAATGATATGTCAATAGGTCAGTAGAAACTTCCCAGATGAATGCGAAGTAAAAAAACTAAAAAATCAGAAATTTCAAGAAATGTGGGATGATTTCAAAGGTGCAACATATTTGGAAGGATAATTGTTAAGACCAAAAGCAGAATAAAGAGCTAACAATCATAAGGAATATTTAAAGTAATAGTGGTTGAAAACTTTCAAAAATTAGTGACAGATATGAAACTTCAGGCCCAGGAAAGAATATCAAGCAAAATAAAAATGGCAAATACTACATGCAAGCATATTATGCAAACTGCAGAAAATAAGTGATAAAGAGAAAATCTTGGCTGGTCCTGACCTCTCAGGCCCCCTACTCTCCCTTTGAGAGTGTACTTTCTCCTTGCTAAATAAGATATAGATTTCTAATAAGAGAGAGAGAAAGAGAATGAATTTTGAAGAAGCCAGAGGAAAAAACACATTACCCATAGAGGAAATAGGATTTCAGCAGACTTACCAGAAACCATGTGAAAAATACTAGAGTACTGAAATATAAGAAAAGTTTAAAAGGAAAAAACCCCCCAACAGTCTGCTATATCCAGCAACACTATCTTTCAGATGTGAATGAGAAATGTAGACATTTTCTGATAGGCAAATCTGAGTGAATTCATTGCCACCATGCATTTCTACAAGAAACTTTGAAAGAGGTTCTCAGGCAGAAGTAAAAGAATATAGGCAAGAAACTTGGATATACATAAGGCAAAGAAGAAGACACAAAAGGAAAATAAATGAAGGTATAATACATTTCTTAATTCTTAACTGATCTAAAAGAAAACTGTTAAAATTGCATGAAGTGATTATAGGATATGAATCAGTGAAACAAATGGTAACAATGTCATAAGGTACTGGATGGAGAATTCCCTGTTATAAGACACATTTGCTAAAGGTTAAGCAGTTTAGTATTATGTCAAAGTTAACTTAAATTACCTAAAATGTATTAGGCAAATGCTATGTTACATATATTTTAATACAATTTAAAATTTTAATTGAATAACATAGTAAACCATAGAATTTTGCATTTTAAGGGTGAACAGTATGATATGAGAATTATATTTCAACAAATGTACTAAAAATGTACATTGGAAATTGTTGGACAATGAAAAAAATTTTTTTAAAGAACAACTCATGTGCTAAGAGAGCATATATAAAGGAATCATACAAAATGCTCAAATAAATCCAGAGAAAGCAAAGTAATTGGAAAAAAGAGAAACAAAGAACAAATATAATGAACAGAAAACAGTTTCAAACATAGTACATATTCCAATCATATAAATAATCTCACTAAACTGAATGATATAAATATACCAGTTAAACAGAGCTCATTAGAATAGATTAAAAACCAACAAAAAATCCAGTCCAAGACAAACAAAACTATATTCAACTCTATGTTTTCTAAGAGATGCCCACTTTAAAAATAGATACACAGATGAGTAAGTGATGGATAATATTATATCATGCTAACACTAATCAAAAGAAAGTTGGAGCGATTATGAATGAATTTTGAAGAAGCCAGAGGAAAAAACATACATTATATTAACATAAACTATATTAATTTTAGACAAAGCAGATTTCAGAGCAAGGAAAATTATCAGGAATAAAGAGAAGCATAAACTAATGATAAAGGGTCAATTCTCCCAGAAGACTTAACAATTCCAAATGTGTATGCATTAACAAGAGAATGTCCAAATATAGCAGCAAAATTGGTAGAGCTACAAGGAGAGGAGAGACAAACACTATTATAGCTGGAGACTCTGACAGTCCTCTTGCAGAATTTGATAAATCAACCAACAAGAATCAGTAAGAATATAGATACCAAAAAAAGCTCTATGAATGAACTTGTTCTAATGGACACTTACAGAATATGCCAACCAAGAAAGGAATGCACAAATTTCTCAAGATCTCATGGAGAACTAAATAGTCACATCAGCATCCGGGCAGCATAAGATGTCTCTCATTTATCCCCTCTTCAACAACAAAAAATTAGCATCCAACAACAAACAAAAGTGTCTTTGAAGTTGTGGGATCCAGCACCTTGTGGCAAGTGACCTGGAAATATGCATCAGGTAATATGCAGACCAACCTCAGAATGGGCTTCAGGAACTGGCAGGACCCTGTGGACTGGCTCCTGTATCTGTCAGCTACAGTCTGGGAGCACCTAGACATCACTGATTTGCGGAGACCCATGGATGAGAAAGCCTTTGTGGAAGTCCAGGTTCCCATAGGAGAAGTTCCAGCACTCAATAGGACAAAAATTACAGGTTTAGATTCACTGGTGTGGGACTGAGAAAGCACATACAAGCTTAAGAATTCTGCTATAAGGGAGCAAAAAGCACGAAGAAAATGTATCCATATGTCAGAGAAAGCCCCAGGTATACACCAGGACAGGCAAAAGGTATCTCTCACTTGGAGGCAGAGGAGGAGAATGCTCCTTCAAATGTGAAGACAGCAAAGCAAAACCCCACAGAATATAAAAAATCAAGGAGACATGATATCATCAAAAGATTACAATAATTCTACAATAACGACACAAATACAGGGACATCAGCAATTTACTCAGTAAAGAATTCAAAATAGTTGTTTCAAAGAAATTGAAATTGAATTGTAAGAAAAAATACAAAGAATTAAAATCAGGAAATTAATACATGAACAAAATGAGAAATTTAACAAAGATATAGAAATTATAAAAAAAAGACCAAACAAAAATTCTAGAGTAGAAAAATTCAATGAGTGAAATGAAAAAAATGCAATAGCATGAACAGAAGAATCAGTGAGTTTGATAGGAGCTTTGAAATAACCCAGCTGGTATATAAAGAAAAAAAAAGAATGAAAACAGAGGAATAAAACCTCTGTGAACTATTGAACACCACCCAAAGAACCAATATCCAAATCTTTGGAGTTACAGAAGATGAGAGGGAGAAAGGGCAGAAAGAAATTCTCAAACATGGGAAGAAATTTGGACATTCAAGTTCTTGAAGATAGTAAGTCATTCTATTAATTTAAGCCAAAATGATCTCCTATCATTTTGTCTGGATGAATTATACATTGCTGAAAATGGGGTATTGAAGTCCCCTAAGACACATTATAATAAAACTCAAAAATCAAAACAAAAATAAGACAAAGAATCCTAAAAGAAGAAAGAGGAAAAATGATTGTAACCCACGAAGAAACCCCATTCAGTTATCAGTGAATTTCTTAGCAGAAATCTTCCAAGCTAAGAGAGATTGGGATGATATATTCAAAGTGCTGAAAGAAAAAAAAAATTGCCAGCCAAGAATACTGTATTCAACAAAGTTATCCTTTAGAAATGAAGGAGAAATACTTTCCTAGACAAACAGAAGCTGAGTGCATTCATCTCCACTAGGCCTGCCTTACAAAAAATGATTAAAGGAGTTTATCAAGCTCAAATAAAAAGCCACCTATTACTAATTTGAAAACGAAAACCTGCAGTAGGTTTACAAAAGGTAAAGAAAAGTAAACAGAGCATACCACATCAGGAAACCAATAATTCACAAAGGAAGGCAGCAAGAAAAGGAACTAAAAATAATCAGCAATTAATAAAATGGAATTAGTAAGTCTTCACATAAATCAATATTACTCTAAATGTAAATGGATTGATTTCACCAATCAAAAGGTACAGAGTGGTTGTATTGATAAATATAAGACCCAACTACATGCAGACTACAAGAGATTCACTTCAATGACATGGATAGGCTCAAACTGAAGGGATGGCAAAAGATATTCCATGCAAATGGAACCGAAAGAGAACACCGGTAGTTATAGTTATATAGGGCAAAATAGATTTTAAGCTAAAAATGGCCACATGAGACAAAGATCATTATATAATGATAAAGGGTTCAGCTCATCAAGATGATACAAAAATCATATATACACACCCAACATCAGAGCACTGAACTATATATTAAATAAATCCTAACAGGTCTGAAGGGAGAAATAGGCAACACAATAATAGTAGGGGACTTCAATACCCCACTTTCAGCAATGGATAACTCATCCAGACAGAAAGTCAACCAGCAAATGTTATACTTGACCACATACATTAGACTGAATGGACATTAAAGGAATATTCCATTCAGCAACATCAGATTAAGTATTTATCTCAAGTGAGTTAGGAACACTCTCCAGATTATATCATATGATGGGCTGGCAAACAAATATTAGCAGGTTTAAGAAAATTGAAATCACACTAAGATTCTTTTCTGAAATGATTATTTGAAACTAGAAATCGATAACAAGAGCAACGTGGGAAGAGCAAATATATGGAAATAATACACTCCTGAATACCTGATGAGTTAGGGAGAAATCAAAAAGGAAACAGAGAAAAATCTTGAAAGAAATTCAAGTGGAAATACAGTTTACCCAAATCTGTGTGATGCTGTAGAAAGCAGTTCTAAGAGGGAAATTTGTAGTGATAAATTCATATATGAAAAGAACTCAAATAAACAACTTAACTTTACACTTGAATAAACCACCTTGGGAAAGCTCACATTCTTACCTGTAGTTTGATCACAATGCCTTGATTTATTCCTGGTGAACCTCAACCACTTCAATACTTTTTTCAGTATCACAACTCTCATGGTGGAATATTATTCCCATGTTACGCAGCATCTTGATGCTATCCCCATGAATCATCTTAAAGTGAACTCCAGCATTTATATGGCTCAATATTTACATTTTGTGGACAAGGTTACTTAAGTGTTTTGGGAAGCTGATGTTTCAGTTGAAGGCAAAATGAGGCTTAGAACCCAGGGTGTGTCCAATGAAAAACGATTCAGAAATTACTACTGGTCCCATTGTATTCCATCCCCACTGCCATTTCCTTGAGTCATTTGATTTTTGGAAAATAGTTGTTCACTTTTGAAACATATTTATAGCCAGAGAGAATTAAAATTGAGTATAAAAAAGAGTACAAATTGCTCAATTTAAATCTCAAGATCCTGAAAAAGAATTTGACAAAATTCAGCATACATTCATGATAAAAACTATTTAAAAACTGTGTATAGAGAGAACACACCTCTACATAATAAAGCCCACAGCTAATGACAAACCCACAGTTAACATCATAGTGATGAAAAGCTTTCAGCTTTTCCTCTAAGATCAGGAACAAGACAAGGATGCCCACTCTCATCACTTTTATTCAGCATAGTATTGGAATTACTAGCCATGGCAATCAGATAAGAAAAGGAAACAAAAGGCATCTAAATTGGTAAGGAAGAAGTAAAGCTGTCAGTATTTGCAGATGACATGACATTATATATATAAAACACTACAAAATCCACCAAAAACCTACTCGAACTATTAAATGTATTCAGGAAAGTCACAGGATACAAAATCAATATACAGAAATCTGTTGCACTTCTATACACAAATAATGAGCTAACATAAAGAGAAATTAAGAAGTCAATCCCATGTACAATTGCATAAAACAATAAAATAAAATACCTAGGAATACATTTAACCAAGAAGATAAAAGAAATGTACTCTGAAGACTGTAAGACACTGATGAAAGAAATTGAAGAAGACACAAGTAAATGGAAAGCTATTACATGCTCATGGATAAGAAGAATTAATATTGCTAAAATGGTCATATTCCTAAAGCAATATACAGATTCAGTACAATCCCTGTAATAATATTAATGGAATTTTTCATGCATGTGGAGCAAATAATCATAAAATTTGTATGGAACCAAAAAAAAAAACCGATCAAATACCCCAAACAACCTTGAGAAAGAACAAAATTGGGAGTATCATGCTCCCTGATTTCAAACTATACTACAAAGCAACAGTAATCAAAACAGTAAGGTACTGGCATAAGAACAGATACATAGACCAATGGAACAGAATAGCCATCTCATAAATACACCCACACCTAGCTGGGTGGTCAGTTAATATAGGGCAAAGGAAGTAAGAATATACAATGGGGAAAACAAAGTCTCGTCAATAAATGGGTGTTGGGAAAACTGGACAACTGCATGCAAATGAATGAGACCAGATCACTGTCTTACACCACATATATAAAAATAAACTCAAAATGGAAAATACCTAAATGTAAGAAATGAAATCATAAAACCCCTAAAAGAAAACATGGCAGTAAACTCTTGAATATCAATATTAATAATTTTTTCTGGCTATGTCTCCCCAAGCTAGGTAAACAAAAGGTAAAATAAACAAGTGGAACTACATCAAACAAAAAAGCTTCTGCAGAGAAAAGGAAACCATCAAGAAAATGAAAAGACAACCTACTGTACAATATATTTTGCAAATGATATATCTGATAAAGGGATAATATCCCAAATATATTGAGAACTCATACAACTCAAAACCAAAAACCAGGCAGAGGACTTGAAAAGACTTCAAAACAAAGAAAGTAACAAGAGACAAAGAACGACATTTCAGAATGATAAAGGGATCAGTCCAACAGGAGGATATAACAATTGCTAAATATTTGTGCACACAACATAGGAGCACCTTAATTTATAAAACAAGGACTAACAGACACAAATGGAAAAATAGATGGCAACACAGTCATTACAGGATTTTACAACCCTACTTATATCAATGTATAGACATCCAGATAGAAAATAAATAAGGAAACAGAGGTGTTGAGTGATGCATTAGACCAGATGGACTTAACAGAACATTCTATCCAAAAGCAGCAAGGTAAACATTTTTCTTAAGTGCATATGGAAAATTCTCCAGATTAGATACCATATTAGCACACAAAAAGAGCCTCAATAAATGCAAAGACATCTTTTCAGATCACAATGGTATGAAGCTAGAAATCTTCCATGAAGAACACTAAAATATTACCATGCAAAAATATGGAGGTCAAACCACATGCTTCTAAATAATAATAGATAAATGAACAATTAAAGGGAATTCAATACATGGAGACAAATGAAAACACAAACACAATGGTCCAAATTATATGGAATGCAGTAAATGTTGTTTTAAGTTGTAAGTACATAGCAATATAGGTCTACCTCAAGAAAAAAAGGAAATATCCCCAATAAACAATCCAAACTTATAACTAAAGGAACTAGAAAAGAAGAACAAACAAAGCCCAAAGTGAGTAGAAGGAGGGATATAATAAAGATCAGGATAGAAATAAATAAGATAGAGAGTAAGAAATCAATACAAAAAAATCAGTGAAACCAAGAGCTGGTTCTTTGAGAAGATAAACAAAATAGACAAACCGCTAGCCAGAATTATCAAGAAAAAGGGAGAACACAAATAAACAAAATCAGAAACAAAAAAGGAGAAGTTACAACTGAAACCACAGAAATACAAAAAATTACTATTCTTTGAAAAATTATATGCCAATAAATTGGACAGTTTAGAAGAAATGGACAAATTCCTAGGAAAGTACAATCTTCCCAGATGCAGGAAGAAACAGAAAATCTGAACAGACTGATTACAAGTAATGAAATGAATTGGTAATCAAAATATGCCCAAGAAACAAAATTCTGGTACCAGATGGCTTCACAGTTGAGTTCTACCAAACATTTAAAGAAGAGCTAATACCCATCCTTCTTAAAGTATTCCAAAAAGTAGAAGAGGAGGGAATACTTCCAAACTCATTCTATGAGGCCAGCATCACTCTAATACCAAAACCAGATAAAGACACTACAAAAAAAGAAAATTATAGACTAATATCCCTGATGATGAACGTAGATGCAAAAATTCTCAACAAAATATTAGTAAGCTGAATTAAAAAATACACCAAGGGGTCATCCATCATGACCAAGTGAGATTTATTGTAGGGTTCAAGAATGGTACAACATTCATGAATCAATCAATGTGATACACCACATTCAACATCCATTTGTGATTAAAAACTCTCAACAAAATCAGTATAGATGGCACATTCCTCAACATAATAAAGGCCATATATGATAAACCCACAGATAACATCATACTCAATGGCAAAAAGCTTAAAGTTTTTTCTCTAAGATCAGAAACAAGAAAAGATGCCCAATCTCACAACTTTTATTCAACATAGTACTGGAAGTCCAAGTGTCAGAAATCAGACAGGTCAAAGAGATAAAAGGCATACAAATTTGTAGGGAAGAAGTAAAACTATCACTATTTGCAGATGACGTGATACCATATATAGAAAACCCTAGAGAATCCACCAAAAATCTATTACAATTAATAACTGGATTCAGCAAAGTTTCAGAATACAAAATCAATATACAGAAATCTGTTACATTTCTGTATACTAACAATGAACTACCAGAAAGAGAAATCAGGGAAACAATTCCATTTACAATTGCATCAAATAGAATAAAATACCCAGGAATAAACCTAACCAAGGAGGTGACAGCCAGTGCTTTGAAAACTATAAGACACTGAGAGACATTAAAGATACAAATAAACGGAAATCTATCCCATGCTCATGGATAGGAAGAATAAATATGGTGAAAACAGTGATCCTGCCCAAAGCAACTTGCAGATACAATGTAGTCCCTATCAAAATACCAATGGCATTTTTCAATGAACTACAGCAAATAATCCTAAAATATATATGAAGTAACAAAAGACCCTGAATAGTCAAAGCAATTTGGGAAAGAAGAACAAAGCTGGGGCTTTCATTCTCCCTGACTTCAAGTTATACTAAAAAGCTACAGTAATCAAAACAGTGTGGTACTGGCCCCAAGAACAGATGCATAGATCAATGGAACAGAAGAGAGAGCCCAGAAATAGTACATATGGTTAATTAATATATGATAAAAAAAAGTCATAAGCATGCAATTGGGAAAAGATAGTCTCTTCAATAATTAGGGTTGGGTAAACTGGACAGCTTCATGCAAGAGAAAGAAACTGGATTACTATCTAACTCCAAACACAAAAGTAAATTCAAAATGGATTAAAGACCTAAATATAAGACATAAAGCCATAAAACTATTAGAAGAAAACAGGCAAAAATCTCTTAAACATAAGCATGAATAACTTTTTTTCTGTACATGACTCCATGGGCAAAGGAAACAAAAAGTGATTTTTATACCAAGTTAAAAGGTTTCTATACAGCAAAGGACACCATCAACAAAACAAAAAGGTAAACTAGGGTATGTGAAGGTAAAATGGGTTAACATCCAAAATATATAAAGAGCTCATACTCCTCAATAACCATCAAAAATAACCCAATTAAAAAATGGACAGAGGACCTGAACAGATATTTTTGCAAAGAAGACATACAGATGGCCAACAGGCACATGAAAAGATGCTCCATATTACTAATGTGGGAAATACAAACCAAAAACACAATGACATATCATCTCACATGCCAGAATGACCACTATCCAAAAAGACAAGAAATAAGTGTTTGTAAGGATGTGGAGAAAAGGGAACCCTCTTACACTGTTGGTGGAAATTTAAGTTGGTGCAGCCTTTCTGGAAATGAGTATGGAGGTTCCTCAACAAACTGGTAGTTGGTCCAATGTTGTACCATCCTTGCATCCCTGGAATGAATCCCACTTGATCATGATGGATGATCTGTTGATATATTTTTGAATTCGGTTTGCTAATATTTTGTTGAGTATTTTTGCATCTATGTTCATCAGGGATATTGGTTTGTAATTTTCTTTTTTTCTGGTGTCTTTGCCTGGTTTTGGTATTAGAGTGATGTTGGCCTCATAGAATGAGTTTGGGAGTATTCCCTCCTCTTCTACTTTTTGGAAAACTTTAAGGAGGATGGGTATTAGGTCTTCACTAAATGATGGATAAAATTCAACCGTGAATCTGGTCCAGCCATTTTGTTCTTAGGTAGTTTTTTGATTACCAATTCAATTTCACTGCTGGTAATTGGTCTATTCCGATTTTCTCTTCCTTCCTGGGTCAGCCTTGGTTCTTTGTATTTTTCTAGAAAGTTGTCCATTTCTTCTAGGTTATCCAGTTTGTTAGCATATAATTTTTCATAGTATTCTCTTATAATTCTTTGTATTTCTGTGGTGTCCGTAGTGATTTTTCCCTTCTCATTTCTGATTCTGTTTATGTGTGTAGACTCTCTTTTTTCTTTGATAAGTCTGGCTAGGGGTTTATCTATTTTGTTTATTTTCTCAATGAACCAGCTCCTGCTCTCATTGATTCTTTCTATTGTTTTATTCTTCTCAATTTTATTTATTTCCACTTTAATATTTATTATGTCCCTCCTTCTACTGACGTTGGGCCTCATTTTTTCTTCCCTTTCTAGTTTCACTAATTGTGAGTTTAGATTGTTCATATGGGATTGTTCTTCTTTCTTGAGGTGGGCCTGTATTGCAGTATATTTCCCTCTTAGCATGGCCTTCACTGCGTCCCACAGATTTTGCAGTGGTGAATTATTGTTGTCATATGTCTCCATGTATTGCTTGATCTCTGTTTTTATTTGGTCATTGACCCATTGGTTATTTAGGAGCATGTTATTAAGCTTCCATGTGTTTGTGGGCTTTTTCATTTTCTTTGGGTAATTTATGTCTAGTTTCATATCTTTGTGATCTGAGAAGCTACTTGGTAGAATTTCAATCTTTTTAAATTTACTGAGGCTCTTTTTGTGGCCTAGTATGTGGTCTATTCTAGAAAATGTTCCATTTGCACTTGAGAAGAATGTGTATCTTGTCGCTTTTGGATAGAGTGTTCTGTAGATGTCCGTTATGTCCATCTTTTCTAATACATTGTTCAGTGCCTCTGTCTCTTTATTTATTTTCTATTGTTTGATATGTCCTTTTGGAGGGAGTGGTGGGTTGAAAAGTCTCCCAAAATGAATGCATTGCAGTGTATTCTTTAGTATTTGTTTCTGTTAATTCTGTTAGTATTTGTTTCACATATGTAGGTGATCCTGTGTTGGGTGCATAGATATTTATAATAGTTATATTCTCATGTTGGACTGACCCCTTTATCATCATGTAATGTCCTTCTTTGTCTCTTGTTACTTTATTTGTTTTGAAGTCTATTTTATCTGATACAAGTACTACAACTCCTACTTTTTTCTCCTCTTAGTTGCATGAAATATCTTTTTCCATCCCTTTACTTTCAGTCTGTGTATGTCTTTGTGTTTGAAGTGAGTCACTTGTAGGCAGCATATAGGTGGGTTTTGTTTTTTTATCCATTCAGTGACTCTACACCTTTTGATCAGTGCATTCAGACCATTTCCATTTAGGGTGATTATTGATAGGTATGTACTTATTACCATTGCAGGCTTTATATTGTGGCTGCCAAAGGTTCAAGGGTAATTCCCTTACTATCTAACAGTCTAATTTAACTCACTTTGTATGCTATTTCAAACACAACCTAAAGATTCTTTTTTTTTTCCTCCTTTTTCTTCCTCCTCCATTCTTTGTATGTTATGAATCATATTCTGTACTCCTTGTTCAGCCCTTGGGTGACATCTATTTAGCCTTAGGAATACTTCCATCTATAGGAGTCCCTCCAAAATGCACTGTAGAGGTGGTTTGTGGGAAGTAAATTCTCTCAGCTTTTGCTTATCTGAAAATTGTTTAATCCCTCCTTCAAATTTAAATGATAACCTTGCCAGGTAGAGTATTCTTAGTTCAAGGCCCTTCTGTTTCATTGCATTAAATATATCATGCCACTCCCTTCTGGCCTGTAATTTTCTGTTGAGAAATCTGATGATAGCCTGATGGGTTTTCCTTTGTACATGATCTTTTTTCTCTCTCTAGCTGCTTTTAAAAGTCTGTCCTTATCCTTGATCTTTGCCATTTTAATTATTATATGTGTTGGTGTTGCCTTCCTTTGGTCCCTTGTGTTGGGAGATCTGTGCATCTCAATGGCTTGAGAGACTATCTCCTTCCCCAGATTAGGGAAGTTTTCAACAATTACTTCCTCTATGACACTTTCTATCCCTTTTTCTCTCTTCTTCTTCTTCTGGTACCCCTATTATGAGAATATTGTTCTGTTTGGATTGGTCACACAATTCTCTCAAAATTCTTTCATTCTTAGAGATTCTTTTTTCTCTCTGTGCCTCAGCTTCTTTGTATTCCTCTTCTCTAATTACTATTCCATTTACCATCTCTTCTACTACATCTAATCTGCTTTTAAATCCCTCTGTTGTATGTTTCATTTCAGATATGGAATTTCTTAATGACTGAATCTCTGTCTTAAATTTGTTCCTGAGTTCTTGAATATTTTTCCATACCTCCATAAGCATGTTCATGATTTTTATTTTGAACTCTCTTTCAGGAAGATTGGTGAGTTCAGTTTCATTTTGTCCTTTTTCTGGGGTTTGTGATATTTTGGTCTGAACCATGTTCTTTTGATGTTTCATATTTCTGTGTGGTGTCCTCTTTTGCCCAGAAGCTCCAGTCTCTGGAGCTGCTCAGCCCCTAGAGTGAGGTTTCGGGGTTGTAGCGGAGTGGAGCTGGTGCCTGGGGGGAGGAAAGGTCTGTTTCCTAATTCCCCGCTGCAGTGGCTGTCTTCAGTATCAGAGCCAGTGGGCTGAGCACACAGGTGTCAGCCTCTGTGCTTGGCGTCTCTAGCTGTTGCAGAGGGGGCCTCCCTCTGGCTGGCCTGACTGCCAGAGCAGTGACTGCCGGTTGGCGAGCAGGTGCTGGCAGGCCAGGAGAAAGGCGCAGCAGGCTGTGTATCACAGTGGGGGGGGGGCCCTCGGAGCTGAGTAGACAGTCAGGGGGGTGGAGCACCTGAAGCTCCTCAAAGTTCCCAGTCTGCTGGGCAGAGCGCGCCCAGACAACCTTGTCCCCCTATCTCTTCTCTGGTGCAGCAAGCTCCATGTTAAACCCCGCCCCTTCAGCAGCCTTCTTGCTGCTAGAAAGCCTGTCCAACTGCCTGCCTTTCCCTTGTCCCAGAGAGGCTGGGTGTGGATCCTGTCCTCCACATACAGCTGGAATCTGTCTCTTAAACACTCCGCCTGTCCCAGCTCCCCATCCTCCAGAGCACTATGCAATGTAGGTTTCTGCTTGCAAAGCAGATCTACAGGGCTAGGTGTTAAGCAGTCTCAGGCTTCCACCCCCTCCCCTGCTCTGTTTCTCATCCTCCTGCTGGTGAGCTGGGGTGGGGGAAGGGCTCGGGTCCGGCCAGATCAAGGCTTTCATACGTTACCCTGTTTTGTGAGGTCTGCTCTGTTCATGAGGTCTGTATGCAGTCTGGTGCAGCGTTCTTTCATTGTTGCTATTTTAGGGTTAGTTGTATTAACTATGTTTTCACACTATTTGTGGTTTTGGGAGTTCTCTGTTTCACCTCTCATGCCACCATCTTGAATCTCTTTCTATGTTGACAGTAATTTCACTAGTTGGGTCATGATTTAATAATGGATATAATTTTGAATCACTGTGTTGTATACTTGAAAGCAATTTAATATTGTGTATCAACTATATACTTCAATAAAAACATACTTAAAATAATTGAAATTTATGGTCATAAAGATGTTCACTGAGTGTGGTAGAAGAGTGTAAGAACACAGAGAAAACTTTAAGAAGAAGACAGAAAATATTTTTAAAAGTTAATCAGAGATGAAGAATATCATATCTGTATGAAAAATTCACTAGGTGATATAAACAGTAGATTAGACAATACAGAAGACTGATCAGCAATCCATAAGAAAAGGTAGTGGAACTCAAGCTGACCAGAAAATATAATAAAGTTACCAAAAATGAGTATAGTTTAAGGGATGTCTAGTGTAACATCAACTGTACTAACATTTGCATTACAGTTGTCCCAGAAGGAGGAGAGTGACAGAAAGGGGCAGAAAACATATTTGAAAAAATAATAGTTGAAAGCTTCACTAACCTAAGGAAGAAAATCAACATCCAGGTCCAGGAAGCACAGAGTTCCAAACAACAGAACTCTAAACAGGTCCACTCTACATACATAGTGATTAAATTGTAAAAAATTACAGATAAAAGAGAATCTTAAAAGTGTCAGAGGAAAGAAAATAGTTACATACAAAGGAATTCCCATTAGACTATAAGCTGATTTTTTAACAGCAGTTTCCAAGTACTGACAGGAAAAATCCTACAGCCAAGGATACACTACCAGGCAAGCTTATCGTACAGAATCAAAGGAGAGATAAAGAGTTTTCCAGGCAAATAAAGGTAAAGGAGTTCATCATGACTAAACTGTCCTTCCAGGAAATGTTAAAAGCACTTCCTTAAACATAAAAGAAAATACCATATCTAAAAATAAGGAAACTGTGAAAGAAAAAAAAACTCACTGGTAAATGCAAACATAGAGTAAAGGTAATAGTTTAACTATTTATACAGCTAGTATGAACGTTAAAAGGCAAAAGGAGTAAAATCAACTGTATGTACAATGATTATTAAGGGAAACACAAAATTAAAAGATGTAACATGTGATGTCCAACACAAAATGTGGTGGAGTAAAAATGTAGTACTTTTAGTATGTGTTTTAACTTAATTGACTAGCAACTTAAAATAGACTTCTGTATGCATAGGGTGTACTATATGAGCCTTGGTAACCAGAAACAAAAATCTATAAGAGATACTCAAAAAATAAATAGAAAGAATCCAAAATAACAAATACTATCAAATCACAATTGAAGAGAGGAAGTGAGGAAGAAAAGGGAACTACAAATAAAGCCAGAAAACAATGAACAAAAGGCAATATATACCTATCAACACTACTTTAAATGTGAATGTACTAAATGCTCCAATGAAAAGATATAGGGTGAGTGAATGGATATAAAACAAGACACATCTACATACTGCTTATATGAGACTCATTTCAGACCTAAAGACACATGCTGACTGAAAGTGATGGGATGGAAAAAGATAGTCCATGAAAATGGAAAGCAGAGGAAGGTTGTAGCAATATTTATATCAGAAACAATATAGACTTTAACATAAACACTGCAATAAGAGACAAAGAAGGACATAAATAACGATAAAAGGAAAAAATCCAACAATAGAATGCAACAATTGTAAATATCTATATACCCAACTTAGCAGCTCCAAAATATATAAAGCAAATATTAACAGACATGAAGTGCAAAAATGAGAATAATAAAATAATACTAGGGGACTTTAACACCCCACTTACAACAGAGGATAGATTATGTAGCCAGAAATTCAATAAGAAAACAGTGGCTTTAAATGATATATTAGACCAATGGACTTAATATACAGATACAGAACATTCTATCCCAAAACAGCAGAATATGCATTCTTTTCATGTACACATGGGATATTCTTTAAGGTAGATCACATATTAGGCCAACAAAAAAAGTCTCAAAAAATGTAAGAATATTGAAATCATGTCAAGTGTCTTTTATGACTATAATGGTATGAACTTTGAACTCAATTACAAGAAGAAATAGACTGTCTGAACAGACAAATTACTAGTAATAAAATTGAATTGGTAATCAAAAACCTCCAAAGAAAAATCCAGAACCAGATGGCTTCATGGGTGAATTCTACCAAACTCTTAAAGAGCTAATACCTATCATTCTTAAAATGTTCCAAGAAATGGAAGGGGAAGAAATACTTCCAAATCTACAAGCCAAGTATTACTCTTAGCAAAACTGACAAAGGCACTACAAAAAAAACTTACAGACCAATATCCCTGATGAACATATGCAAAAATATCCATCAAAATGTTAGCAAGCTAAATCCAAAAATACATCAAAAGGATCATCCATCATGACCAAGTGGCATTTATTCCAGGGATCAAGGATGGTACAATATCTATAAATCAATAAATGTGATATACCACATCAACAGAAAGGAGAAAAACTGCATGATCATCTCAATAGATGCTTTGAAAAGCCTTGATAATATTCAACATTCACTCATGAAAAAAATTCTCAACAAAATGGTATAGCAGGAATATACCTCAACATAATAAAGGCCATAAATGTCAAACCCACGGCAAACATCATACTCCATGGTGAAAAGCTGAAAGTTTTTCCTCTAAGATCATGAACAAGACAGATGCCCACTGTTATCAATTTTATTCAACATAGTATTGGGAGTCCTAGCTACAGCAGTCAGACAAGAAAAAGAAAGAAGAGCATCTAAATAGGTGAGGAAGAAGTAAGACATGATTGCAGATGACATGATTCTATATAAAGAAAACTCTAAAGACTCCATAAAAAAACCTATTAGAAATAATAACTATATCAGCAAAGCTGAAGGATATAAAATAAAAATACAGAAATCTGTTGCATTCCTATATACTAACAATGAACTAGCAGAAAGAGAAATCAAGCAAACAATTCCATTTACAACTGCCTAAAGAAGAATAAAATATCTAGGAATAAACCTAACCAAGGAGACAAAAGACCTATGCTTTGAAAACTAAAGACTAAAGACACTGATGAAAGAAATTAAAGAATACAAAAATAAATGAGAAAATATCCCATGTTCATGGAAAGGAAGAATTAATATTGTCAAAATGGCCATCTTGCTCAAAGCAATTTACAGAATTAATGAAATCCCTATCAAAATACCAATCGCATTTTTCAATGAACTAGAGAAAATAATCCTAAACTTTATATGGAACCATAAAAGGTCCTGAATAGCCAAAGCAATCTTCAGAAGGAACAAAGCTAGAAGTATGCTTCCTGATTTCAAGCTACACTACAAAGCTACAGTGATTAAAACAGTATGGTATGGGTACAAAAATAGAATCAATGGAACAAACTAGAGAGCACAGAAGTAAACCCGTGCATTTATGGTCAATTCACATATGATAAAGAAACTATGAATATTCAATGGGGAAAAGAAAGTCTTTTCAATAAATGGTATTGGGTAAACTGAACAGCTACAAGAAAATGAAACTGGATCACTGTCTTATACCATACACCAAAGGCAACTTAAATGGATTGAAGACTTAAATGAAAGGCATGAAACCATAAAACTCCTAAAAGGAAACACAGGCAAGAATCTCCTGAACATCTGCACAGGTAACTTTTTTCTGGATATTTTCCCAACTTAAAAATGGGCAGAGGATCTGAACTGATATTTTTCCAAAACAGACATACAGATGGACAGCAAGCACATGAATAGATGCTCTACATCACTAATTATCAGGGGAATGCAAGTCAAAACTACAATAAGATATCACCTCACACCACAGAAGGGCTACTATGCAAAGGACAAGAAATAACAAGTGTTAGTGAGGATGCAGAGAAAAGGGAACCCTCCTACACTGTTGGTGGGAATGTAAATTGGTGCAGTCACTATGGAAAGCAGTGTGGAGGTTCCTCTAAAAAAAAATAGAAATAGCATACAACCCAGTAACTGCACTTCTAGGAATTTATCTAAAGAAATCCAAATCTGTGATATGAAAAGATATATGCACCCCTATGTTTATTGCTGCATTATTTACAATAGCCAAGATATAGAAGAAACCCACGTGTCCAACAACAGATGAATGGATAAAGATGTAGTACATGTACCCAATGGAATATTATTCAGCCATAAAAAGAAAGAAATCTTGCCATTTGTGAGAACATGGATAGACTTAGAGGGTATTACGCTAAGTGAAATAAGCCAGGTAGACAAAGACAAACACCATACGATTTCACTTATGTGTGAAGTCTAAAAATGCAAAACAAAACAAAATGAGAAAACAGAAATAGCCTCATAGTCACAGAGAAGAGACTGGTGGTTTTCCTGGGGGAAGGGTTAGGGTGGGTAAGTGGAATAAGTGAAGGGGAAAAGAGGCACAAAATCTCAATCATAATATAAATTAGCCATGGGGATGAAAGTACAGCTTAGAGAATATAGTGAATAATGCGGTAATATCTTTGTATTTTGACCTATAATAACTACACTTACTGGGGTTAACATTTAATAATGTAGGTAACTGTTGAATCATTATGTTGTATACTTGAAAGCAATATAATATTGCATATCAACTATACTTCAATGAGAAAAAAAAGGAAACATCACAGTCACCATGAATACTGCCTCCATGAGGTAGGTAATGGGGAGACAGAAAATAAGAGTACAGAGAACATCATTTGGTAGAAGACCAAAGTGGCAGGTGTGAAGAATATGGCTAAAATCTTAATGGGACAGTAATGGAAGGATGGTCCAAAAACCCAGTCGTTGAAGTTCTGAGAGCTGCCTTGAACCTGGAACCGTTCTCCACCTTCAGGGTCCACAGAGGCCAGGCCTATTGGTGACTCCTGTTTCAAAATTTTATGAATGAGATGCCACTCATGATATAAAATGCCATCCCTGCCTGAGGTTGGCTGAGTTTCTGTTCTTTTCAGAACAAAGAATCAAACTAAGTTGGGTGTGAGGAGGAGGTAGAGCTGAACCCACACAGCTCCTTTATTTGTGGCTGGATAGGTCTTTTCCCAGCAGCACACATCATGTACAAATATGAGACACAACAACAGAACAGTCTTCTGAGGATACAGCACACGCTCTCCCTGGCAGTGTGCCTCTCCATCAGACACAGTAAGGGCTGCCCCACTATGCCTGACCTGCTGCATGGCCCCTTTCCTTCCCTGCCCTGTGGGTGGCCTGACCTCCCATGTGAAGTGGGAAGGGCAGATAGCTATGTCCACCTGAGGTTGAGAGGTCAGTCATCTTGACAGGTTGAAGAATTCCACTTTGTCTCCTCCAGTTCCTGAGAATTTTTCTCAGGAGTTTACATTCAAGCAGTGACAAGTGCTGGATGAGAAGAGAGAATCTGATGTGGTATTGGTCTAGAGAACATCTCTCTAACACCTGTATAAACATGGCAGATCACCCTGAGATTCCCAGAGTTATATGTGTGGAAAATACAAATCTGGTTTGCTGAATTTTAGGAAACCTAGAAACTGACTCATGACACAAACCAATATAATATTAATGGCGAGATGACCTCAGACAAAGGGATCCCATTTCCTAAAGGGATTATATAAATTTGTTTTTATCTCTGTTACCCATCTTTCACCTTCTCCTCTAGTTAGGTTCTAGTCCTGTAACAGTAAAACTTTATATTGTATAATAAATTGGTAGGGTGTGTTCAGTAGAAGTGTGAACTTATAAATGTGAACTATTTTCCTATATCAAGGAGCTTATTTTGGGAAATTCCATTGGGGTTTCTTTTATTCTTTGGTAAAACCTTGCATCTTGCAAAACATAACATTCACCATTTCGTGCTGGGAAGGTCTTGAGATAAAGATGCTTAGAATCTTCTGCTAAAGACACACTTAGAACCACTCATGTTCTTCCCAACATGAGCACCCACACATCAGAGGTAAGGGAAGGATGAGATACCGTATAAAGACAGTAATGAGAAGTGAATGATCTAGAACCTTACAAAGAACATGACTTCTGATATTTACAAGTAGCTTTTCCACTTCTTCTTACCCACCCATAATTCAAATAAATTATTTGTTCTATGAGGGTGAAGCTCATTTAAAAAAGAAAAGACTGCTTTGTTTCCATACATTGATTGAAAAGAAAATAAAGAAATCCAGATATAATTCAGCTTCCCATCTTGCTCCCAAGTTGGAAGATACTATCCTCCTTTCCCTCACCCGGCTGGGTGGTGCTGGGTGTGATGTTAATGAACCCTCTGGACAAGAACTGCTCTGTCTGTTCCTGCTGGGATAAGAGGCTTACTTCTATGGATGTTCTATGAAGGGACATTTTATTCTCCGTGTATTTAAGGCATGGCTACGTTCACCCTCAGAATGGAGTCTGCCCTGCAGACAGTGCTTCTCTCCATCCTGACCTCATTCCTATTCAGCTAAGATCTCATTGTCCCTCTCCACCATATCATACATGATGGGATTTATCTCTCCTCAGGCCAAACTTATCTTTCTTACTTTGGGATGTATTACAAATAAAAACCTTCCTATGAGTAGATCATACTAACCATATATATTTTAAATCAGAATGTTCTTATTACCTAAATTCTGAATATTGGCGTAGCCTAATTTTTTAAGACAGGCTCATTGGTAGGGTGATAAACATGGTAATACATATTCTGCAGAGGAAAACCTACAAGCTCATGTTTGCTTTATCCCTCCTATTTCATAACTGTAACAGAGGAAAACTGAATTAAATCTTTGGGATTTAAAATTTAACACCAACATTAACTTGAAATGAACTCAACTAGCCCCCAAAACTTCATAAACACTAACAGGTGGCAGTTTCTCTTTGTTCTTTGCATTTTCTGAGACTCAGGGTCAGAAAAAATGCAGAAAGCTAATCTTGCAGAACCTAAGCCGTCATGATCCAGAGTCCTGAGGAGGAACCCATGAGAGAAACAAAAAACAATTGACTTGGTGCACGAATGTCACTTAGATCCTTGCAACTTGCTACTTTAGGTGTCTGTGAGCACCCCAGCCTCTCTCTCACAATTTCCCCTTTAAAAGCCCTAACTGCTTGTGCTTTGGGAGGACAGTGGTTCTTTAAGGCATGAGCCTGCCACTCCCTCATTTGCTGACAAATTAATAAACTATTCCTTCCCTTTCCTCAAAACCTTATCATTGTGTTTTGTGATTTGACTTTGGTGACGAGGACTGGTTTTTGGTAACATAATCACATACACGGTCTTAACTACTATTTCTCTTAATACTCTGACTAAAACCTCAAAGCACAAGGAATAATGAATGCTTTCAAAGAGAAATGAGATTTCAAGGTATCATTTAAAAAGGAGTATTGAAGAGCTGTGCATGCACTCTCCAGAAAAGAAAAATTACGTGAAGGAAAAATAGAAGACGTACTTGGTGGCAAGCACCGCCCCTGAAGGCACATGAATGGTATTGTCAGTTCACTCCATGTATACCTGAGTGTCCCCTTTGTAAGTCTTTCCATCAAGCCACATGTCAGCCCACTCTCCTCCACCTTCTCCCCATCACATTGGCCTTGAGACTGGCTCAGTCGGGATAGTATTTCTGCACCATGATTCTGGCAGCAAATAAATTTAAAACCCCACACAAATGAGCCCTCATCCCAGCATTAATACCTCTAGTCTCACTTTGTTCTGCTTCTGGGACTCATCTTCCACTGTTCTTCACTTTTTCTAATTTCCAACTGAGACTATGACCATGAGATCTAGGTTTGGTTTGTTTGGAAAGCAGAGTATGAAAATGGAGATATGTTACAAAAATGTGGGATAAACATAAATACTCATGAAATTTCTGTGATATTTGCCTTGATGTTGTAAATCAATATTGGTGAGGGCAGATTCAAGCAAAACAGATTTCCAGACAGCCACCAGATGTCCCAGGGTTGCCTGCAAATACACCTTGGGGGTTTAGTCCCCTTCCCTGGCTTTCAATGGGCAGTTGATGTCCACAGAAAAATGGGTCCCTCCTGTTACAGTAGCCCCACTGAGGCACCCAGGAAGAGAAGCAGCTTTCCAAGCCAGGGCTTGCTATGGCAACAGCGTCTCCACTGTGGGGATCACCTCCATTCTTCTTCTGCATCAAAATGAATCTGGTGTCCACTTCCCGGATTCTTCTAAAATGAATGGTGATGGGCAGGTAAGAGTTGTCACAGAAGCCACCTACAATTTCCTTTTCTTCCATGAAAAAGAATAAATATGTGCCTCTCTTTTTCAAGGAGTTGGAGACTCAACCAAATTATTCTTCAGACAAAAATATGCAATGAAAAGAATCATAATGTTGGCGGACCCACGCAGGAATGGCTGAGACTGGAAGACAGGTTTCCCCATCTCCTTCCCTATAAAGGCTGATAAAAACCAGGGCATAATCCAACTTTTTCTCACGTAAAAATCTATCCTTTTAACCACTGTGCTCTGGCCTCAGTGAACATATAACAAACAGAAAATTTCAGTCTTGAATTTTACCTCAAATCAGTAGCTACACTCAAACTGGAACTCTTGGGAAATGAAGTCATATATTTTTTCGAAAAATATTGGCAGAGAACAGCACGGACATCTGGGAGTCAATGTCACCACAGACAAGGGAAAGATAAAAATAAGGGTTGCTCTCTAACTCTTGTTCTCATCAGTGACCAATTTGCTGCCCCCAGGGCACCAGCCCTGACTTTCCTTTCTGCCCCTGTCTGTTCAGCATTAATGAGGTTTGGGAGCCGGCGCTCTCTGCTCCTGCTTGGTTACCAAACACAGTCTTGTGGGAAAACTATTACAGAGGTCTCAGACCTGCACATCAGCAGCTTATCCTTGTTGTTGCAGTGGAACAAGGAACTTCTCCACATGGTAGGTGAGGATATGATGGAGGAGTGTGTTGCAGAGGAGGTATCTTGGGGCAGAAGACTCCATGACAGCAGAGAACTTCAGCAGGAAACCTGGGTCAGCAGCTACCAGAGCTGGGCTCAGAAGGTGCCTGCTCTCTCTGGCTGGTGTAGGAGTTCCCCAGCAATGTTGCATGTTAGGTATGATTTAACCAACTGGGGAAGGCAGAGGCAGGACTTTTGTCACAACCTATGTAGTCCTGGACTTGAACTCTAGCCCAGAACTCAGGGAGCGAAGGGTGATTGCTTTATTCTGTTGGCCCCTTTCTGGGGTTTCACTCATCAAGGCTGCCCTGTAGCCTGTTGTGGATGAAACCTTTCGGGCTGTAGAAACAGGAACCTGACAGTCAAGGACAGTGTGATCTCGGGGTGCATGTTCATCTCACTGTGGGACAAAAGTCTGTGACATATAAATTTCCTTTTCCTCTCCTTTTCCCTTAGCCCATAGCAAGCTCTCAACTCCCTGGAATAGAATAGCTGCAAAAGGAGGAGGCCCTGCCCCGTGAGGTGACTGTGTGTGTGCCTGGCCGCAGGGACTGTGGTAACGGGGTGGCCTCATTGGGTCAACGGGACCAGAAGCAGAGGCTGCCCTGTGGGCTGCGCCACTGAGGAATGAGCAGTTTGGCTGCATGAGCAACGCTTCAGAGCCTTGGCCCGTGGCAGGTTGCCGAGAGACACACCACAGATCTTCAGCTTAGTACTGGTGTGCTGGAGCCAGACAGCACTGTGAGAGAAGGGATTCAGGAGGGCAATAAAGAGGAGAATGTTCCCTGAGCTTTGATGTGGAGTGAATGTGCAGGTGCCAAGTTCCCAGAATGTCCCTAAGGGGCTAATCCTGGAGCTGCAGCCACTCCCCATCTGTCTACATGCTACCACAGAACCTCAGGAAGTTCAGGTAAATCCTGGATTTACAACTTATACCAAGTTGTTCAGTGACCTGCATGTCTCTGCTCTCTAGTTCTTTCTATAAAATGGTTGAGCTAAAGTAGATCTACTCTTGGACCTGTGTCATTCTGTAGGCTAGTAATTCATCAATGGTATTAACAGCACTATATAGACAATTAAGAAGAATAAAGCTAAATTTTCACTTACTGTTGAGAGATCATCAACAGCAGGTTGGCACCAATTTTAAGACACTTGGCCACAGCATTTGGAAACAGCAGAGGTTTTGGATTTCGGCAGATGTAGCTGAAGGGCCAGCCACGGGGTGTAGCTGCTGTGGAACTCCCTGAGCCTCCATTTCTGCTTCTGTAGAAGAGGCAGGGCAACCTAAGACTCATGACCATTGTGGAGAGTGATGGAGACGCTGAACTCCGTGATCCGCACAGTACCGAGCATTAGTGAGTAAAGTCCTCAACAAGAGACGATGGTATGTTGATGATTTGGACCGTGGAATTTTTGCATGTTTAAAAGGGATATTTAAAGGGAATATTACTATATTACCGTTATGTTTATTTACAAGTTGATAATAAATAGAACACAATATAATGTTTTATAAGTATGCAAATGTCAATGACCCTGTCTACTAATCACTCTGTACTTGAGTGTACACTAATAATCCTACTATTGCCATTAGACTTTGAGGAACACATAGGAAATGCTGGCATCACACACCAAGTGAATGATAATCTTTATCTTAATTCTCAGAAAAACATGAACTGGTAGATTCTATCGTTCTTTTCTAGAGAGTGAAAGAGAAGTCACAAAGATTAACGATCTTTTCAAAGGTGACTCACCTCTCAGGGCTTAGAACTCAGTAATGAACTAGTGTTGAACTCAGGTCCTGATTCAAGACTGATTGACTGGACCACTTTGTTGTCTGCCTAGCCACCTTCTTTGACTATTGACTAAATAACTTGATCTTACGCTTCTTTAGATTATTTGTGCCCATACTGATGTCTATACTGTAGCTTAACGAGTAGGATGGCTTCTGTGGAAGATATACCCATGGAATGGGTAATGGGACAATTGTACAAGGATTCATCCTGGAGGGGTTTCCTGCTGTCCAGCACCTGGGGAAGGCCCTCTTCCTGGTGCACCTGCTGGCATGCCTGGCAGCTCTTGCAGCCAATGTTGTCATAGCGAGCATCTCCTGGGCTGACTCCCAGCTCCATACACCCACATACTTTTCCCTAGCATTTTCTCCTTCTTGGAGTGGTCCTGCATGACTGCTGTTATTCCTAAGCTGTTGGTCATCTTCCTTTTAGGCAAGCGAAAGATTTCCTTTGTTGCCTGTTTCATACAAGCTTTTGTCTTCGTATTTCTGGGAGCAGTGGCTTTCCTCCTCCTAGCAGTGATGTCTCTGGACCGGTATGTGGCCATTTGCAAGCCTCTGCATTACCTGACCCTCATGAACCTGAGGACTTGTTTCCTGCGTGGTCACTTCCTCCTGGTCTCTGGGCTTCAGTCTCATCGCTGGTCCAGTAGTGAAGTTTTCCCAGTCATCCTTCTGTGGACCCCATGTCATTCCTCACTTCTTCTGTGACTTTGGCCCTCTACTCCACCTTTCCTGTTCTGACACCAGGTCTTTTGAAACATTAGCCTTTGTGCTCGCTTTGTGTATCCTTTTGACATCCCTTATCATAACCATCATTGTGTACAGCAACATAGTAGTGACAATCATGCATCTTCTATCAGCCATGGAGTGACAGAAAGCTTTTTCCACCGGCTCCTCTCCCTTCATTGTTCTCTCTCTGATGTATGGCAGCTGTGTTTTTATATACATGAAACCAAAGCAAACAAACAGGCTGGTCTCCAACAAAGCGGCTGCCCGTGTAAACACAGTGGTGACCCCACTGCTGAACCCTGTCGTCTACACTCTATGGAACAAGCACGTCCACCAGGCTCTGAAGAAGACAATATGCAGAATGAAAATATCAAGATGAAGCAATCACATGATCTTCGAATGGAAGGCGTCAGAGTATCATTTGTCTCCATTCCAGCCAATGTAGCAATCCACACAGTTCCTACTGGAAAGTCTGGGCTGACTTTACTTTATATCTTTTGCACTACTGTAGAAAAACAGAAATCTGTTTTGAAGGCCTCATTCTCCTTTGGTGTTCATAACTATCATCTCCATAAATATTTAATAGATTTATATCATGTTTTTAATTGGAAAAATTTTTAATTCTTTCCTCTGATATAAACTATGTGCTTGTAATTTCCAAACTCAATAATTTATACTCTTTATTTCTCTTTAGCTAAAACCATGGCTCAGTAGAATTAACAACTACTTACCACAGAGCATTTAAATAACTGAATTGATAGAATGTTGTGTGCTACACTGTAGTTAAAAAGAAATGTAGCAATTAGTACCAATGCTTGGGTCTACATTCTTCCATGCCTATCCAAGGAATTAATAGGTCATAGTATCCTTCATCTTGGGTTATACATGATTTGTGTGAAGTGTCCTCTTACATGTTGGCCTGTTCTTAGCTCTTGGCTTAGCTATACATGTATGTACCGTTCTCATGCTAGAGAGAAGTAAACTGATTTTAGTCTTATACCATTCTCAAAGTAGGGGGAAAACCACAGCCTCACACAGCTGATCAGTGTTCCTAATTTTCTGAATTACATGCTCTAGATCTAGCCCTGCAAATGCATAATCACACTGATGGTGTTGGTTTTCATCATAACTGTTACTACAGAATGTGTGAGCATCTCAGGGGCAGGGGGCTCTTAATTCATATATGTATCATTTCTTCCAAAGATTCAAGGTGATGGAATCTGTTATTTGCTAATCTATTTCATACTATTAATACAAATAATTTAAACAAACCAGACACATTTTCCTGGTGGACTGGTATTGTCAAATGTAAGGTTATCTTCTGATTGATAACCTATTTTAAAACCAACATTTCTATTATTCAATCCTTAACCTTTCTGTGCTTTTACGTCCTATATCCAGAAGAAATGTTTCTTTTTTTTCTATAGAGGTGATATATCTAAAATACTAAAATATTTTTTTGTGTGTGTTTTTTTTTAACCCAAACTCTGATAAATTAATTACAAATACATTTCTTGAACTATGTTCTACCCCGTGACTGGATCACTCTTGGTCTTGAAATATCGTTACAAAATTTAGGTTTCATCTTATTGAAAATGAGGAGGTATCAACCAGGCTCTAAAAATCACATATGTTTTATGATTGTGTTATAATACATAGCAGTGGACATGGTAGTAAAAGAGTTTATAGAGGTCAAGAACAGAGTAGGAGAGTGGGCATAGAGACTGCACAGTAATGGGGAGATGGAGCATGAGGACGTGGGAAGTGGCAATGGGAATCGATACAAAGGGATCAGTAGTAGAATCTGAATCATTTTACGTTAGACACGCCCTGGGCTCAGCCTCGCGCTTCCTTCAACTAATGGGTCAATGTGTGCTGACCACCAAACACTTAAATCACTTTATCCAAAAGTATGACGATTTACAGAGATAACCTCTAGGATCCACTTGAACATGATTTGTGGGGACAGCACCAAGATGCTGCAGGAGCGTGGATACGATGTTCCACTTCGAAAGTTGAACTATTGAAAAGTATATGAAGTGGTTGAGGTTCAGTACTGTAGGAATAAATCAAGGAGTCATGGCCAAACTCCTGAAAAAACTGTGAGCCTCCACAAGGTTTTAATCAGAGTTTGGAAATAATTTATTACACTCAAAATAATCAAATTCTACTTATGTTACCTTGAGATATTTCATGATTGAAGGATGAGCTTGACAAATAGAAAAATTAAGAACAGAAATCCAAAACTGAATCTAGGAACCCAAGCTGGTTATTTCCATCCATAAATAGTACCCAATGAAGGAAAACCCTGATTATCAGATTAATGCACTAGATATGGTGCTATAAAACATTTTATTGAGACAAATCCCCTGTGGATCAACATCAGAACAGAGGTGAAAAAGAACAGATCTGGGATCAACAGATCAAAGATAGAGAGAATGACCTCAGTGTGGTCCGATTTGTTTACTTCTGCTTCTTTTATTGTCACCAGAGGAGACAAACGACCCGTGTCAAGGGCTTACTATGTTTTCTTCTGGGAGTTTTTGGTTTTATGTTTTATATTTAATCCATTCATCTATTTTGAGTTTATTTTTGTATGTGATGTAAGAAAGTGGTCCAGTTTCATTTTTTGTATGTAGCAGTCCAGTTTTCCAATACCTCATATTGAAGAGACTGTCATTTTATCATTGTATATTCTTGCCTTGTCACAGATTAATTTGCCATAAAAGTGTAGGTCTAATTCCAGGCTCTCTGTTCTGTTCCATTGATTTACATGTCTGTTTTGTGCAGCTCCTATGATGTTGGGGTGGGGAGAGGCCAGCCCTGCTCACAGAACTCCTGCAGCAGCTGTGGCCAAGTTTCTTGCCAGCTGTGCTAGGGGCCAGCCCTTCCCACCAGTGCATCTATAGCAACAGTGCCCCAACAGAAAAGGAGGGCACATGCAGCCATGTTTGGACACCCCTGGAGTGCTTGGTTCTGGTGATGGGGGTATTGAGTTTTGGGGCCCTATCTGATACCTTTTATATAAGGTCACTCCTTCAAATCTGGAGTCATACCTGATATATCTAATACATAGAAAGGAACACAGAGAGTCAGGCAAAATAAGGGGTTCCAAATGAAAAAACAAGATGAAACCTCAGAAAAGAGCTAAACAAAAATAGAGATAAACAATCTACTTTATTAGGAGTTCAAAGTAATGGTCACAAGATGCTCACCAAACTCAGGAGAAGAATGTATGAACACAGTGAGAACATCAACAATGAGATAGAAAATATGAAACAGAACCAATCAGAGCTGCAGAATACCATATGTGAAATAAAAATGCACTAGAGGGAATCAATGGTAGGTAAGATGATGCAGAAGGACCGATAATGTTGTGGAAGACAGGGTAGTGGGAAATCACTGAAACTGGAAAGCAAAAATAAGAATTAATTACAAAAAATAAGGATTAAGAGACCTCTAGCACAACATACTGTGTACAAACTCACGTTAGAGGTGTCCCAGATGGAGAAGAGAGGGAGAAAGGGCAGATAATTATTTGAATAAACATGAGCTGGAAACTTCCCTAATCTGGGAAAGGAAACAGACATCCAGGCCCAGGAACACAGAGTCCCAAACAAGATGAACCAAGGAGGTTCACACTAGAAACTTAATAATTACAATGTTAATAAATAAATACAAAGAGAAAATATCCAAAGCAGCAGGGGACAATGACTGGTTTCCTACAAGGAAACACACATACGAACAAGCTGGTTTTTCAGCAGGAACTTTGTAGGCTAGTAAGGCATAAGTGCTGAAAGGAAAAAGTTAGAACCAAGAATCCTCTACTTAGCAAGATTATCATTCAGAATTGAAGGAGATATAAAGAGTTTCCCAAGAAAGAAAAGTTAAAGGAATTTCTTAACACTAAATTGGCCTTCCAAGAAACATTAAAGGGATTTCTTTAAGAAGAAGAGGCCATAATTAGAATTTTTTAAATTATGAAAGAAAAATCTCACTGGTAAAAGGATTCATAGAGTAAAGGTAGTAGATCAACTTTTATCAGATAGTATGAAGTTTGAAAGCCAGAAGTAATAAAATCCACTATATGTCCAATAAATAGTAAGGAAAACACAATATAAAAAGATGTAAAATATGAGTTCAAATACATAAAATATGTGTGGGGGATTAAAAGTGTAAGGCTCTTAGTATGTATTTGAACTTAAGTAACCATCAGCTTAAAGTAAACTGCTATATACATCGAGTGAACCCCATGGTAACCAACTAAACCAAAAATCTGTAATAAAAACACAAAATGTAAAGAGAAAGCATCTAAACATATCACTGAATAAAGTTATCAAGATACAATGAAGAATAGCCTAAGCAATCCTGAGAAGGAAGAATAAAGCAGTGGGGATTACACTCCCTGACTTCAAGCTCTACTACAAAGCCACAGTTGGTACTGGCACAAGTACAGAACCATAGTCCAATCGAACAGACTAGAGAGCCCTGATAATAAACCCAACCATATATGGACAATTAATATATGATAAAGGAGCCATGGATATATATTGGGGAAATGGCAGCCTCTTCAACAACTGCTGTTGGCAAAACTGGACAGCTACATGCAAGAGAATGAAACTGGATTATTGTTTAACCCCACACACCAAAGTAAACTCAAAATGGATCAAAGACCTGAATATAAGTCATGAAACCATAAAACTCTTAGAAGAAAACATAGGCAAAAATCTCTTGAATATAAATATGAGCAACTTTTTCCTGAACAAAATAAAAATGAACAAATGGGACTACATCATGCTGAAAAGCTTCTGTACATCAAAGGACACCATCATCAAAACAAAAAGGAATCCTACAGTATGGGAGAGTATATTTGTAAATGACATATCTGACAAGGGGTTAATACCCAAAATATATAAAGAACTCAGATGCCTCAACACCCCAAAAGCAAATAACGCTATTAAAAAGTGGGCAGAGGTTATGAACAGACACTTCTCCAAAAAAGAAATTCAGATGGCCAACAGGCACATGAAAAGATGCTCCACATCACTAATTATCAGGAAAATGCAAATTAAAACCACAATGATTTCCCTCATTTGTGGAGTATAACAATGAATCAAAACTGAAGGAACACCAGTTAGGATGGCCAACATAGAAAAGACTAGGAACAGCAAATGCTGGCGAGGATGTGGAGAAAGGGGAACCCTCCTACACTGCTGGTGGGAATGTAAGCTAGTTCAACCATTGTGGAAAGCAATATGGAGGTTCCTCAAAAAACTAAAAATAGAAATACCATTTGACCCAGGAATTCCACTCCTAGGAATTTACCCAAAGAAACAACTTCTTAGATTCAAAAAGACATATGCACCCCTATGTTTATCACAGCACTATTTACAATAGCCAAGATATGGGAGCAACCTAAGTGTCCATCAGTAGACAAATGGATAAAGAAGATGTGGTACATATACACAATGGAATACTATTCAGCCAAAAGAAAGAAATCCTCCCATTTGCAACAACATGGATGGAGCTAGAGGGTATTATGCTCAGTGAAATATTTCAGGCAGAGAAAGACAGATACCAAATGATTTCCCTCATTTGTGGAGTATAACAATGAAGCAAAACTGAAGGAACAAAATAGCAGCAGACTCACAGACTCCAAGAAGGGACTAGTGGTTACCAAAGGGGAGGGATGGGGAAGGGGATTGTGGGGTATCATGATTGGTGCACATGGTTTGTGGGGGTTCACGGGGAAGACAGTATAGCTCAGAGAAGACAAATAGGGACTCTGTGGCATCTTACTACACTGATGGACAGTGACTGCAATGGGGTGTGTGTGTGGGGTCTCGATAATGAGGGAGAATATAATAACCACATTGTTTTCCTTGTGAAACCTTCATAAGAGTGTATATCAATGATACCTTAATAAAAAAATACTAAAAAAGTTTTTAAAAACTACAGTGGAAGAGAGGAAGTAAGGAAAGAAGCTGAGAAGAAATACATACAAGAACACACTTAACAAAATGACAGTAAATGCATGCCTCTGAATAATTACTTTAAATGTAAATATATTAAATAATCCAATCAAAATATATAGGGTGTCTAAACAGATACAAAACAAGATGTATGCACATGCTGCTTACATGAGATTCACTTCAGACCCAAAGACCCATGCTGACTGCAAATAAAAGGATGAAAAAGTATATTCCATGCAAATGGATACTACAAGAAAGCTGGGGGCAGCATACTTATATTATACAATATGGACTTTAAAACAAAGACTGTAACAAGGGATGAAAAGAGGTGATAATAAAGAGGATAAATCCAACAAGTGGACTGTATACGATACATACAATTATACATTTGCAAATGTCTATGTACCAACATAAAAGCACTTAAATATATAAAGCAAATATTAACAGACATAAAGGGAAGAACTGACAGTAATAAAATAATATAACATAAATTTTAATACCTACCTTATGTCAATGGATAGATCATCCAGACAGAAAATCAGTAAGGAAATAATGGCCTTAAATGTCACATTAGACCAGAAGGACTTAATATATATTAAGAATTCTTAATATATACAGAACATTCCATCCCAAAACAGGAGAGTATGCATTTTCACATGAATGTACAGAACATGCTCCAGGATAGACTGCATGTTAGATTAAAAAAAACAAGTCTCAATAAATTTAAAAAGATTGAAATCATATCATGCATCTTTTATGACAACAGTGGCATGAAACTTGAATACAAGAAGAAAATAGAAAAACAGTGATATGAAACTCAAATACAAGAATAAAATAGAAAAAACACAAACAAATGGAGGCTAGACAACATGTTACAAAACAACCAATGTCTGTGGGAGGAGGAAGATTCTGAAAACTTTTCTCCCAGCTTGCTGATGTCCTGTTTGCAGTTTTTAGCTATTACAAATGAAAATACTCTAAACATTCATGTACAGATTTATGAATGTAAGATTTCATTTCTCTTGTATAAATGCCTAAAAGTGCAATTTCTGGGTTATGCTGTAGCTGCATGTTAACTTATAAACTTATATGAAAATCTGAAAAACTGTTTTCCAGAGTGACTGTACCATTTTACATTCCCAATAGCAATGTATGAGTGACCCAGTATCTTTGCATTCTCATTAGCATTTGGCATTACTGTTTTCACTTCTCTACAATTAAGCTTAAACATCCTTTTTAAGAGAAAGGAATATACTACTTTTCATAAAACACCATTGCTTGAACCACTCAAACTATGCTTTCCTTTAATTCATATTTTTACTGAAATAAACTGTCACTATTTGCAGATGACATGATACTATATATAGAAAATGCTAAAGAATCCTTCAAAAACTATTGCAACTAATAACTGGATTTAGCAAAGTTGCAGGATAAAAATCAACATACAGAAATTTGTTGCATTTCTATATACTAACAATGAATTAACCAAAAGAGAAATCAGGAAAACAATTCCATTTACAACTGCATCAAAAAGAAAAAAATATCTAGTAATAAACCTAACCAAGGCAGTGGAGGATGTGTACTATGAAAACTGTAATACACTGATGAAAGAAATTGAAGAGTACACAAATAAATGGAAAGCTATCCCATGCTCATGGACAGGAAGAATTAATATGGTCAGAATGGCCATCCTGCCCAAAGCAATTTACAGATTCAATACAAACCCTATCAAAATATTAAAAGCAGTTTTCAATGAACTAAAACAAATAATTCCAAATTTCATATGGAACCACAAAATACCCTGAATAGCCAAAGCCATCCTGAGAAAGAAGAACAAAGTTGGGGGTATCATGCTCCCTTACTTCAAGCTTTATTGCAAAGCTACAGTAATCAAAACAGTATGGTGCTGGCACAAGAATGGATATATAAATCAATGGAACAGAACAGAGAGCCCAGAAATAAACCCACATGGTCAATTAATATATGATAAAGAAGCCATGAATATACAATGGGGAAAAGGCAGTCTCTTCAATAAATGGTGTTGGGAAAACTGGGCAGCTACATGCACGTGAATGAAAGTGGGTTACTCCCTAACACCATACAGAAAAGTGAAATAGAAATGGATCAAATACCTACATGTAGGACATGAAATCATAAAACTCTTAGAAGAAAACATAGGCAAAAATTTCTTGAATATTAGCCTGAGTAATATTTTTCTGGATGCATCTTCCCTGGCAAGGGAAACAAAAACAAAAATAATCAAGTGGGACTACATCAAACTAAAGAGTGTCTGCACAGCAAAGGAAACTGTCAACAAAATAAAAAGGTAACCTACTGTGTGGGAGAATATATTCAAAAATTATATATCCAATAAGGTGCTAATATCCAAAATGTATAAAAAATTCATACAACTCAACACATGAAAAAACCCAAATAACCCAATTAAAAAAATGGGCAGAGGACCCAAACAGATATTTTTTCAAACAAGACATACAGATAGACAATAAGCACATGAAAAGATGCTCCACATCACTAATCATCAGGGAAATGTGGATCAAAACCATAATGAGATATCACCTCACATCTGTCAGAATGGCCACTATCCAAAAGAAGAATTAGCAAGCATTGGTGAGGTTGTAAAGAAAAGGTAACCCTCCTATACTCTTAGTGGGAACATAAGTTGGTCCGGCCACTATGGAAAGCAGTATGGAGGTTTGTCAAAAAACTAAAAATAGAAATACCATACAGCTCAATAATTACACTTGTAGGAATTTTCCTTAAGAAGACAAAATCACTGATTCAAAAACATTCATGTACAGATTTATGTTTATTACTGCATTATTTACAATAACTATGATATGGAAGCAATCAAAGTCTCCATCAAAAGGTGAATGGATAAGGAGATGGTGCATATATACAATGGAATATTATTCAGCCATAAAAAAGAAATCTTGCCATTTGTGACAATGTGGATGGACCTTGAAGGTATTATACTAAATGAAATAAGTCAGGCAGAAAAAGACAAATACCATACCATTTCACTTATATATGAAATCTAAAAACAAAACAAAGCAATGAACAAAACAGATATAGACTCAGAGACACTGAGAAGAGACTGGTATTTACCATGGGGGAGGTTTGGGGTATGTGGGTGAGTTAGGTGAAGGGGATAAAGAGGCACAAAATCTCTATCAGAATATAAATCAATCATGGGAATGAAAGTACAGCATAGAGAATAGAGTCAATAGTTCAATAACATCATTCTATGTTGAGATAGCAATTATAGTAGTTGAGGTGAGCATTTAATAGAAGAGATAATTCTCAAATCAGTATGCTGTAAAACTGAAAGTAATATAATATTGTGTATGACTATACTTCAATTAAATGAATACCCTTTTAAATATGCAAAAATCCCATGGTCCAATCACCAGTGTCATCCTCCTTTATTAAGGGCATTACTAATGCTTGGTACTATGCTGATCACTGAGTTCAGTATTTCCATTACTCTCCACAATAATCATGAGTGTCAGGGACCCCCACAACTTCTACAGAACCAGAAATTGAGGCTCAGTGAGATCCAGAATGCTTAGGTCACATGCCTAGGACTTTGGCAAGATCTGCATGAACCCAAAGCCCCTGCTGTTCCCAAAAACTGTGGCAAAATACTTTAAAATTGGTGCAAATGTATTGTTATAATCTCTTGAAACTAAGTGAAAGTATAGCTCCATTTAACTTAATTATTTTTATCTCTCAGTTCCTATCATTGATTAATTAGTGGCCTACAGAATGGCGCAGGCCTTAGGTAACACCTGCTTTAGCACAACCATTTTAGAGAAGAGACTCACAAGCAGACACATGAGGCTAGCTCGGCAACATGGTGAAGTTCGATTCCAGAATTTACCCCACCCTTCTGAGGTTGCTGGATGGAAGAGCTGGAGAATGACAGGACTTCCAGGATTACCCCGCGTAGGAAGAACTTTCTGGGAATTGGGCACCTGCACACTCAGTGAACATTCTCTTGAGTGCCCTCAAGGAAACAATACTCCTACAGGGGTGTTTGCTCTAGCATCTCAATACTAAGCTGAAGGTCTGCGGCGTGGAGTATGCCTCTCTCTCTAACCTGCCACGGGCCGAGTCTCTGAAGTGCCGCTCATGCAGCCAAACAGCTCACCCTGATGGCACAGCCCGCAGGGCAGCCCTCAGGCGCCTCTGCTTCTCTTCCTGTGGACCCAGCAAGTTCACCAAGTTGCCGTGGTCTCTGAGGCCGGGCACACACACAGTCACCTCATAGATGCAGGGCCTCCTCTACATGCAGATATTCTTCTCCAAGAAACTGAGACTTCCTCTGGGCTGAGGGGCAAAGAGGAGAAAAAGGAACTTAGTCACAGCCTATTGTCCCAGAGCAGGGTGAATATATGTCCCATGACCACAGCATCCCTGAGCTGCAGTGGCCTTTTCAAATGTCCCATCATGTTTCATCCACAACAGACTGCAAGGTGGCGTTGCCCACTGAAAGCCAGACAGCAGCCAACGGTATAAAACAAACACACTTCACTTCCCAATCTGAGCTAGAACTCAACTCAGGACTGCTCAGGGTTCGGAGGGAAGGACTGACTCTATCACCCGCGGACATGCTGCCAAGGGGGTAAAAACCCACCAGCATGGAAATGGATTACTGCTTAGCAATAAAATGAAATCTACTGATGTATACAATACCATGGGAGATTCTCAAGAACATGCAGAACGATAGAAGCTAGATACAAAGAAAACTTTTGTATGATTTCATTTGTGCAAAGTTCAAAAAATACAACAAGACTATTATATGATAATGATAAGCAGAACAGTGATTTTCTCTCAGAGAGGAAGGCAGTAATTGGGAAAAAAGAGAAGGGAACTTTGGGGATTATAGAAATGTTGTATATCTTATTTAAAATGGTGGTTACACAGGTGAAAACATTCGTCAAACTAATCAACTTTAAATTTACAAACTGTGCTTTTTATTAAATGTAAATTATACCCCCAAAGAAGAGAATTAGAAAAATAAATGTTAAATACAAGCTGAAATTTTAACACAAATTATGAGGAGATACATATTATTTATTTTAATATAAAGTATTTTTAAAAAATTGAAATAAAAAATGGTTTGTTCTTTAGAAATAGAATCTTACAAAACAAAGCATTATAATCATTTTTGACTTATAAATATATTTTTGTGAAAAATTTTCTGTTTCAAAATCCTTTTTGACCCTCCTCTCATAGAAGAGTGCAGATAGTTATGAAGTAATTACAAAAAAATTTTCTGATTCTTTGATGTCCAAATAATTTCATTTCTCATTTGATAACTTTGAGGAAACTTTTAGAAAATATTTGAATTTCTTTTTGGAAGTGAGTTTTGCTAATGATAGTGAATGGTAGTGTGGTTTTTAAAAAACTCAATATGCCTCCATATTCTTTATTTTCACGATGTTTAGATGGAAATTCCAATGCCGGATCATCGGGATCACTTTCAGTGTTGTCATGGACATGTTCCACATGCTCAAAATTTCTCTGAAGGAAGAATTTTTCTTATAGTAGAAGTTTTGTTTAGTCAATCACCATTTCCTTATTTCCCCTTGAAGATTGTGGTGATACGAAGGTATGCTTTGTGAACAAGGATAAATTATTCAATTACAAATTTTAATGCAGCATATAATTTGGTTTCCATCACAAGACATAATGATTCGGATTATTTATAATACTGAAATAACTGTATTACATTAACAAAACCCATTTTTGGCTGAATCCAAATGTATAGGATGTTAAGAACTGTAAAAAGCCAGCAAGAAATCTAGGGGGGTTATTGAAATGTTACAAGGAGAGCATGATAATGCCCTGTTTGTGAAGTCTGGTCTTTCTTTAAAAATGTGTTTGCAGAGTGATCCCAGGACCACTGAAGGAAAAAGTACGGAAGAAAGATGAGCAGATTTGTGTTAGGAAAACACCGCTGGGGACAATTTCCGTAGTGTTATCAGTAGCCGGTGAGGTTAATACCCAAGCCAAGAGATGGCACAGGCAGAAAGCGAATGGAGGCTTTTGGCTTTGTCAACCCATCTCACCCAACATTTATACTCCCCTGCCAACTTCTCCACCCAACTCAGCCTCTAGGGTGCCAGCAACAAGTCTTCTTCCAAGCATGGTGGGAAAACCAGCTTAACAGATCCTTACAATTTGACAAGCAGTCCACATCTGGAGCATGTTTATTTTTGCCTACTTTCTGCATCAACAGGCTCTGGGAGCCATGAGCAGAAGTGGCTTCAGAGCTGGTTAGTGGTAATTGTGAGGGAACATTTTGAGGGAATTCTCCAGGGTGCATAGGACTCTTGTCATCTGTGAACACTGCAAGGAGCTATCACACAGAAACTCTCTGCCTACTTGGGCTTAAGCTAGAAAGTAATAAATTAATTTCCTAGCCTATCAGTCACTCCAATGGGGATAAATCAGCAGATAATTAATTCTTCAGGGAATGCTTTTTCCATTGTTTAAGTTCAACTTGAAAATGTTTTCTGTGAAACTTACATGCCTGTGGGAAATCATAAAATATTACCATCATTATAGAACATTACTTGTTCTAAGTAATTAATGCAGGGAAGTAGTTATCACGGATTTCCTCAGAAAACCTCAGTGAATTCTCCCTTTGAATTTAGTGTGGGGCCAGGAAAGGCAGTTATAATTAAAAGATATGCAAGTCATTTAATACCATAGTGACTGACTATTGGGCCTTGACTGAGGAATTAGGAAAATGAATCAAGACCAGAAAGTGTTCAAAAACTGGAGGTCCAAGACTGGATGTACATGATAGGCAGAAACAAAAAAGTAAATAAGTAATTGTAGGAACTAGTTCCAGGTATGTTGGAGAAAATGTCCCACCCTGTTTCTACCACTGAGTGCAGCTGTGAAACAGTGGATGGAGCAGCCATTGAAAGACCCTACCAAGTGAATAGTAACAGGAGGATTGGGAAGACCAGAATTTAAAGTACTACCAAATCAGAGATGACTTCACGTTTTTTTCATCTTCCAGTCTTCTTGCTTCTTGGTCCAGGACACAGGTGAAGGCACAAAAGTGAACAACAGAAAGGAGTAATTAAGGCCCCATGCTTTGGGCTGCAGGCCTAAAAGAGGCCCTTCAGGGATATGAGATGTACGGGGGAGATTGTGAGGAAGGGGAACCTCAGGAAAGAAATCCTACTAATTGTTAACTAGCTCCAAGATTTACTCCTAACAATACATCACTGGATCTGATCCTATCCCAGACTACCACTGGGTGATCCACATGTGGGACAGAGGAGCTGAATAGCTCTGCAAAAGTTTTGAAAATGGAACTGACACTGAAACTACAGCCTGTAGAAGATGAGATAGAACTTATGGCCTAAACCCAGTCAGGTCAATATCTTGCCAAAGTAAATATATCAATATTTTCCAAAGGATTTAAAAAAGACTCAGAATCTAAAAACATGATATCCCAGTCCAAAATTATTCAACATATGAAGAACAAGGAAAATCTCAATTCTTATGGGAAAAGACAACTGATACCAACTCTGACATGACACAGATGGTGGAATTATCTGACAAAGACTTTAAATCAGTTATTTAAAAAATTGTGACAAATGATTAAAAGTACTCCTAAAATTAATAGAAACATAGGACTCAATAATGATGTCCAAGAGGAATCAAACAGAAATATTAGAACGGAAAAATACAGTAACTGAAATATACAACTCACTGAATAAACTCAAAGGCATAGTGGAGGTTACAGGTGAAATTGTCAGCAAAATTGAAAATAGAGCAATAGAAATTATTCAACCTGGAAAATAAAGAGAAAAATGTCTTAAATGAACAGAGCCTTGGGGACCTGTGTGAAAATAAAAAGTACATAACATTCTTGTCATGAGAAGAGTTCAGTGAGGAAAAAGAGATAATGACTGAAAACTTCCTAAATCTGGCAAACCACATATTGATTCAAGAAGCTGAAGAAACACTTAACAGGATTAACCCCAGAGATTCTGTGCTCTGACCAACATAATCAAACTTGAGAACTAAAGACAAAAATATTGAATCAACCAGAAAAAAAAAAAAACAACTCTGGGGAAGAAAATTTGAATGACGGCAAATTTCTAACCTGAAACTACAGAAGGTGGTAGCATGATATTTTTTGATTGCTGAAAGAAAAGAACCATCAACTTGAAATTTTATATTTAGCAAAAAGAACCTTTAGGAACGAAAGTAAAGTGGAGGGAAACTAAGAGAATTTGTTTCCAGAAGATCTGCTGTAAAGGAATTGCTGAAGGAAGTTCTTAAAGACAGAAAGGATATGGTACCAGAAAAAAATGGTATTATCAGGGATAATAAGCAAGAGAAACGGTAAATATCTTGATATATACTCTCTTCCTAAGTCCCTGAAAATATACTTGATGATTGAAAGCAAAAATAACATTGTCTCAGAGGATTTTTCACGTATATAGATCTAACATATAAGACAGTCCTCCAGCTTATCATGACCTTTCTTCCTGTATGTTCAGGGCATGGTCTACAGGCATGAATGTAAATATGCCCATCACGGACACCTTGGATATAGGCTGCCCTTGACCCAGAAGCCAAGGTTATTACTCCTGCATTGAGCAATTGCAGCTTCAGCTACATTTTTCAAGTATAAAATTAGCTGCTCTTATCCCCTTACCTGACACCTGGGCTGTGCCTTATTTTTAATAGGAGTATTTATGCCCAAAGCTGGTCATCTGGACACCCTCCACCCAAAACTTCATATGATACTATTTGCTGATGGGTCTTAATTTAAAAGTCAAACAGTCGAAACCACATGTGGCTTTCACTCTGCCCAAGCAAGAATTTTTTTTATTAAGGTGTTATTGATATACACTCTTATGAAGGTTTCACATGAAAAACAATGTGGTTACTACATTCACCCATATTATTGAGTCCCCCCTCATACCCCACTGCAGTTACTGTCCATCAGTGTAGTAAGATAAGCAAGAATTAAAAAATAAATATACATATTTTTTTAGGATTGAGAGAATTGATTTCCTTTAATAAATAGCTGCACAATATCCCATCATAAAATTGTGTCATACTTCATACACAAGAAACTCAGAAGCCATAAAGTTAAATTACTTAATAATAAAAACCTGAACTAAAAGCTGCATATTAAGACTCTAAGCAGCAAAATATATATATTTATATATACATAAAATCAAGTGCAAAATGATAGAGTGGAAGAAAGTATTTACCCCATACTTGACAGATAAAAGTTAGTACCCTTAATATACAAATCCCTAAGAGAAACATGAGTGCTAAAAGAAAAATCAACAAACAACATAAAGGGACAGTTCTTAGAAGAGAAAATGTGCATGCCAAATACACTGGTGATCAAGAAATGCAAAGTAAAAAATAATAATGAAATAACATTGTATCTCTCATATTGGCCAACATTTAGAAGAATTACAACAGTTAGAGCAAGCAAAGGATGCTGGAAAAAGGCCCATTCCTCTGCTGTGGGTGTGTAAATTGCTACAGTCTTCATGGAGCAGAACCTGGCAGGACCAAGTGACGTCTAGATCACGCATGCCCTTTGACCCAGCGATCACACCTGGGAGAGCCATCCTATAGAACTCAAGCCCAGTATCTATGAATCTGTGTGCAAAGATTGCCCAGATTCAGCCTCCATGCTGGTAATTTTTTAAGAAGTATTTTTATTGTTATTGTTATTGAAATATGGTTGACAAACAATATTATATTAGTTTCAGGTGTACAACATAATGGTTCAACAATTATATGTTAGGAAATGCTCACCACAATAAGTGCAGTTTCCATCTGTCACCATACAAGTGATTACAATATTATTGACTATATTCCCTATACTGCATTTTTCATCCTGTGACTTATGAACTTTATAATTGGAAGTGGTAAATTGTTGATATTGATGTGTACTTCTTGAGGCCATTGCAGGGATTGAAGCTATAGAGAGGAAATGCATTTTTCTAATTAGTTATCAATATTAAAATACGTGGCAATGTGAGATCTCCAAAGAGGACCCCTGCTCTCCTACTGACCCCTCACAGACTCTCCCTTGCGCCTGGCATTCCCCACAGCGTGGTGCTCAGCAGAGACGGCAAGGGGAATCGCGGAAACAAACGCATCATTCCAGGAAGGAACCTGGGCTTCCTCCCCGAGAATGGAGCCACCCTGGAGGGACAGACCTGCAACACTGGCTCACTACTTTGTTAGTGTTTCTCTTGAGTATTAATTACTCCTGGAAAATTTGGGGTTAGGGTGAAAAGAAGCCTCTGGATCTTGGAGGCAGAGACTAACCCTGCAGGGACCCTGCGGTCTGGCCATTTATCTGCTATCTTGGCAGGCTTTGTTATCTCACAGAGGCAAGTCTCCAAGTACTTCTAGGGAACTTGGAGGCTCTGGGGCAAGTTTTCAGGGACCATTTGTAGCCATACGTGACTCTGGGAACCTTTGTTACATTTTCCCTAGTAGATCAGAAACAAATGGATTCCAAGGGAATTAAGATAACAGAGAAAATTTTACGGGCTGGAGTGAGTGCATGCCAGGGGCTTTGTGCTAATGATGACTCAAATTAGAGGAGAGGCTGTTACAAAAACCAGTCTGCAGGCTTAGAATCGTCGGTAAATTAATGGAGATGTATAGTGTTTACAAACTCCCCACCCCACCTATCATTTGTCCCTCCTACCCCACCTCCCACCCTTCCACACCACCTCACCGGCCATTAGGATGGCACAACCCATTTCAAAGAATAAAACACAGAGAAAACGCTGCAAAGTTGGTATGAGGAGGTGAGGTAAGCAGGGCTCAGCTGGAAGTAATGCCATGAGGCCCTGTGTCTGGGCAGAGGCAGAACTAGTGGCTGTGGGCCATTCACCACTCACCACATGGGTGTCATCAGTGGCTTAGCCTCTGAAATCTCCTTCCTGTGTGAGTGGGCCTGAAACCACAGTGGAGCTCAGCACGTCTTTGTTCCTTTACCTTTGAAATAAAGGCTGTGCTTTTGAAGGCTGGTATGGTGGATTTTACCATCTGGCTAAGGTTTCCAGATAAAGTTACCATAATATAATAGATGAAAAAATGAGCTCCAAACAAACCCTAAATATGTAATTAATTAACATGTAGTAAATATAACTTCACAAATAAATGCTGGTGCCTGAAGTATTTACAAGATAGCTAATCACTTCATAATATATCATAAATTCTGAATTATGTGAATTAAAGTGTTAAATATGGACAATGAAATGACAGCAAAGTATGATGAATATTTAACTCACCTAATAGCAAATAACTAAAACACAAAAGTGAAGAAGAAAGAGGAGAAATAAATGAGATATCAATTGCTTAACTATATACAATTTTAAACCTCTGTACATTGAAAGATATCAGAAATATATCAGAGAAAATTAATATTCTTAATATATAAAAAAGCTCATTCAAGTCAATAAACAAAATATCAACACTCTAAAAGAGATGTGATCAAAGGATTGAAGTAGAAAATAACAAAAGAAGAATTTAAAGTGATGATAAACATGTGAAAAATCCAACTCATTATAAGTCACCTGGAGGAGCAAGATCCAGATGTTGCTCATAGAGCAGCAAAGGGCCAGGTGTGCATGAACACTCAGTGCTGGTGGGGTTTCCTATAATGCGATGTGATCGGGGAGGGACACCCATCACCTTGCCACATTCTGTTAGCTAGAAGGAGCAGGTCAGAAGTGTCATCTACATTCAAAGGTAGATCACAGCAGGGTCTGGACACCAGGAGATAAAGACCCCAGGACCATTTGGGAGTGTATCCACCACACTGCTGGGTAACAGGCACAACCTGGCCATGGATAAAGGATGCTCACTTTCCTCACTTTTCCTATCACGGCACATTGTCATTTACAACACTCCAATTCCAAGTGTCATATCCTACATTATTCAGGACTATTAGTTTTTAAGTGATAGTCTCCCAACCCAAAAATACCTTATGAGAAAAAAATAAATGAGTATCCAAATATAAGAAGGGTATGTTTTGTTTTGTTTTTATCCCTAGAGTGGAATTGCTGAGCTGTATGGTATTCGTATTTTTAGTTTTTTAGGAACCTCAATACTGTTTTCCATAGTGACTTCACCAATTCACACTCCTACCAACAGTGTAGGAGGGTCCTCTTCTCTCCACAAAACAGCAGTAGACACACAGACACTGAGGAATGACTGGTGGTTACCATGGGGGAGGGGCTGGGTTTGGGATGAAATACTGAAGGGGATAAAGGGGCACAAAATCTCAACCATAATATAAATTACTCATAGGGATGAAGTTCCAGCATAAAGAATACAGTCAATAGTTTTTTTTTTAACATCTTTCGATGTTGACAGTACACTAGCTGGAGTGAGGATTTAATCATGTATGTAACTGTTGGATCACTGCGTTGCATACTTGAAACCAATATAATATTGTATATATCAATTGTAATTCAAATAAAAAAGAAAGGATATAAAAAGGGTAAGGATGAGTCTCAAGCAAAACTGAAACGAGGACTTCAAATGTATGAAGACATTTTCTCCATCGCTCATAAAGGCATCTTTTAGTGTATTAGCTTCATTGCTTCTCACTGTGAAATTTCTCTAAGCGTGTTAAACACAACTACTGATAGCAGTCAAGTTTTGTATCTAAAGCTTCTACAACTGGGAAGGTGGACATACTCTCAGTTCCAATGTTAAAAATACCACATAGGGACTTTTACTTCCATGTAAAATGGAGTAGTTTATGGAAGAAAACAAGTTTTTAATTTTAATGAGATTAACTTGAAAATCCATATATGCATTTTTTATTCATTTTTCAACATTGGGGAGTTGTTGAGGCAACCAGGATTAGAAGAAACAATGTTTCAGAAGGGGGTGGTCCATGGATTGGTTAGATGGTCTATAGCCACTTTCTTTTCCTTGGAAGCATTTACTAATTTTAAGCACAGGAGAAAGTGGCTGAGAATCTAGGCTCTGCTTGGGCAAAGAGTCATTACTGTGGAACAGAGAAACCAGTAGAAACTCTAGTAATCTTCTGAAGCTGAAGAAGGGAAAGTGGACTTAAAAAGCCAACATTTTAATGAGAAGGGAAGGAAAAAGAACTAAGCCTGACAGGTGGCAAATTTCCCTTTAAGACAAGCTGCCCATGGAAGAAGGGTGGGCAGAGACTCCAAAAAGTGAGGAAGCATATTCAGCAAGCTTGACTTGTTCAGGAAATGAGGTAGTTCAGGAACTTCCAAGAGGAGGCGCTCAGGTGCACACGCTAGGCTTATGGCCGGAATCCTTGGAGAACTGTGCTCTGGGAACATGGGTTAACTCTAGGTAAAGGGAGCCTTCCGAAAGCTGCAACCACACCTGATAGCACAGTTCTGGGTAGACGTAAGTGATTAGCCAGCATCTATCTGCCTAGATAAGAAAAATAATAGTGTTCTTTGGAACCTCTCTAATTATTTTATATGCAATGTCTGGCATTTAATCAAGATTCTCTAGGACCAAATGACCAAAAACCTAAGCAAGGGAAAAAGACAATTTAAAAAGACTCAGGTGATCCAGATATTTTCAGATAAGGACTTTAAAATGGGCTAATTAAAAGGATTAACATATACAGGATTTACAGAAGATGGTAAAAACAATGGAGAGTTTCACTGAAAAACTTGAATTTAGTAAAAAGAATCAAGTTCAAATCCTAGAACAGAAAAATATTCAAAATTAATAACTAAAAAGAATGAGATTAACAAGTAGTTTAGACACAGTAGAAGAAATAGTTTGTAAATTAAAAGATCAATAGAAAATATTTAAGCACAGAAAGAAAGAATGAAAAGAATGGCAAGATGGAAGAGACATGAGGTACACAGTGAAAACACAACATATGTAACATATGTAACTGGACACATGTAAGGAAAGCAAATGGGACAGAAGTATTTGAAAAAATAATGGCCAAGGATATCCAGAATTGATAAAAAGACATCAACCCACAGATTCAAGTTTTGTGAGTGACAAATAGGTTAAATGTAAACAAAACCATATCTAAATATATTATAGTAAAACTGCTGAAACATCAAAGACAGAAAATCTTGAGAACCAGAGAAAATTAACTTCAAGGGAACAGCAATAAAACTAAAGTTGAATTCTCAATAGAAATAATATAAGGTAGAAGACAATAGAATATTTTTAAAGTGTTGAAAGAAAATATCAACTCAGAAATGTATCCTTTAGAAATGAAGATACAATAAAGAAATTTTCCAACAAACACTGAGAAAATTTACTGCCAAAAACCTGCACTGACACAAACACTAAGAGGGAATTCTTCAGGCAGAAGGAAATGAAGATAAATTGAATTGTGGAAATGCAAGGGAATAAAGGAACATGTAGGTAAATCTAAATGAATATTTACTATATAAAATGATAGCAATAGTTCCTTATGCTATTTAAAATACACATAGGACTAAAATACATGCCAAACATAAAGCAAAAGGCATAAGCATGATGAAATAAGTGAAATTGTTCTAATGCACTACTATTAACAAGGAAATAGAAGTATTTACATCAGACTCTAGTAAACTAAGAATACACATTGTAATTATGAGGGTAGCAATGAAAAGGGTAAAATATTATATAAGTAATGAAAGAATATGTATGTTATATATATTTATATAATTAAATAAACACACACATATACCTACACAGACACACCTTTCACCAATAAAAAAAAGAGGAAAGGGAAAAGAAATGTGTCAAAAAGAAAAAAAAGTAAGATGGTAAATATGAATACAAATATACCTATAGTTATGATAAATATAAATAAGGGGATTGCTTCCATTAAAGGAATATACAAGAATATCACTCAGCCATGAAAAAGAAGGAAATCCTGTCATTTGAAACAACATGGATGGACCTAGAAGATATTATGCTAAGTGAAATAAGCAGACAAAGACAAATACCATATGATTTCACTTATATGTGGAATCTAAAAAACAAAACAAATGAACAAATGAATGAGCAAAATAGAAACAGACTCACAGCCACAGAAGAGACAGAGTGGTTGCCAGGGGGGAGGGGAGAAGGAGTGAAATAGGTGAAGAGCATAAAAAAGCACAAAATTCCAATTATACATAAATTAGTCAGAGGGTTCAAAGTACAGCATAGGGAACATAGTCGGTAATATTGTAATAGCTTTGTATGGTGACAGATGATAATACACTTACGATGAGCATTTAATAATGTGGATAATGTTAATCACTATGTTGTACACCTGAAGCAAATATACAGAGTAGACATAAAAGCAAGGAAAATTCTCAAGGATACAGAAGGCCATTACATAATGATGAAAGGGTCAATTCTCCAAGAATACATACCAATCTTTAACATGTATGTGCCTAACAACAGACCATCAAGCTACATAAGGCAAAAACTAAGTGATGTGCAAGGAGAAATAGGTGAGCCCACTATTGCTGGAGGCTCCAACACCCCCTCTAACAGAAATAGGCAGATTCAAGAAGCAGAAAATCAATAGGAACATAGTTGTATTCAAAAACACCATCAACCAACTGGATAAATCAACACCTATAGATTATTAAATTCAATAACAGCAGAATACACATTCTTCTCAAGCTCACTCACATGGAACATTCACCAAGATAGCCCACTTCTGGACCATAAAATACACTTTACAGATTAAAAAAAATAGAAATCATACAATGTCTGCTCTTAGACCACAATGGAATTTAACTAGAAATCAGTAACAGATTGAATTGAATTGAATTGAATTGAATCAGTAATAACCTTCCAAAATAGAAAGGATCATGTCCAGATGGGCTCACTGGTGAATTCTACCAAATGCTTAAAAAAGTTATATCAATTCTCTACAATATCTTACAAAGGATAGTTACAGGAGGAATACTTCCTAACTTATTCAATGAGGCCAATATTATCCTAATGCTAAAAACAGATAAAGACATTGCAAGAAAAGAAACTACACACAAATATCTCCGATAAGCATAGATGTAAAAGTTCTCAACAATGTTTTAGAAAATTGAATCCAACAATGCACAAAAAGAATTATATACAATGACAAGTGGGATTTATCACAGATATGTAAAGCTGGTTCAACATATGAAAATTAATTAATGTAATCCATCACATCAATAGGCTAAAAAAGAAAGTCCATATGATCCTACCAATAAATGCAGAACAGTCATTTGACAAAATCCAACACTTATTCATGTAAAAACTCTTAGTAAGTAAGGATTAGAGGGAAAGTTCCTCAACTAGATAAAAAACATCGACAAAAAAGTCCTAGAGCTAACATCATATCTAATGGTAAGAAACCTGAGGCTTTCCCGCTAAGATCAGGTATGAGGTGAGGATGCCCCTTCTCACCACTCTTTTCAACATTGTACTGGAAGTTGTAGCTAATGTAACAAGGCAAGAAAAGGAAATAAAAGATGTATGTTGGGAATGAAGAAATAAAACTCTTTGTTTGCAGATGGCATGATCATTGATCATCTATGCAGGAAATCCAAAAGAAATGAACAAAAAATTCCTAGAACTAATAAGCAATTATAGCAAGGTAGTAGGATACAAGGTTAATATATGGACATAATTTGCTTTCTTATATACTAGTAATGAACAAGTGGTATTAGAAATTAAAAACACAATATCATTTATAACCTCACCCCCCAAAATGAAATACTTAAGACTAAATCTAAAAAAATATGCAGAAGAGCTATATGAAGAACTCTACAAAACTGTGATGAATGACGTCAAGGACAAACTAAATAAATGGAGATACTCCATGTTCATGAATGAAAGACTCAATATTGCCAAGATGTCAATTCTTCCTAGTTCAATTTATAGATGCAATACAATCCCAATCAAAATCCTAATATTTTGTAGATATTGACAAACTGATTCTAAAGTTTGTATGGAGACACAAAAAAACCAGAATACCTAACACAATATATATATTTTTTAAATTCAATTTGTATCAATGATCTACAATTACATTTGCAACATTACGGATATTAAACTACCCACTTCATCAGGTGACCCCCACCCACCCCATTACAGTCACTGTCCATCAGCATAGTGAGATGCTATAGAATCACTACTTGTCTTCTCTGAGTTGTACAGCCCTCCCCGCGCCCCCCCCCCAACATTATGTCTGCTAATCGTAATCCTTTTTCCCCCTTGTCCCTCCCTTCCCACCCATCCTCCCCAGTCCCTTACCCTTTGGTAACTATTAGTCCATTCTTGGGTTCTGTGAGTCTGCTGCTCTTTCTTTCTTTCAGTTTTTTTTTCTTTGCTCTTATGCTCCACAAATGAGTGAAAACATTTGATACTTGTCTTTTTCTGCTTGGCTTATTTCACTGAGCATAATACCTTCTAGCTCCATCCATGTTGTTGCAAATGTTAGGATTTGTTTTCTTCTTATGGCTGAATAATATTCCACTGTGTATATGTACCACAACTTCTTTATCCATTTATCTACTGATGGACACTTAGGTTGCTTCCATTTCTTGGCTATTGTAAATAGTGCTGCAATAAACACAGGGGTGCATCTGCTTTTTGAAACTGGGCTGCTGCATTTTTAGGGTAAATTCCTAGGAGTGGAATTCCTGGGTCAAATGGTATTTCTATTTTGAGTTTTTTGAGGAACCTCCATACTACTTTCCACAATGGTTGAACTAATTTGCATTCCCACCAGCAGTGTAGGAGGGTTCCCTTTTCTCCACATCCTCGCCAACATTTGTTGTTGTTTGTGTTTTGGATGTTGGCCATCCTCACTGGTGTGAGGTGATATCTCATTGTGGTTTTAATCTGCATTTCTCTGATGATTAGCGATGTGGAGCATCTGTTCATGTGCCTGTTGGTCATCTGAATTTCTTCTTTAGAGAAGTGTCTATTCATGTCCTCTGCCCATTTCTTAATTGGATTACTTGCTTTTTGTTTGTTGAGGTGTGTGAGCTCTTCATTTATTTTGGATGTCAACCCTTTGTCAGATATGTCATTTATGAATATATTCTCCCATACTGTAGGATGTCTTTTTGTTCTACTGATGGTGTCCTTTGCTGTACAGAAGCTTTTCAGCTTGATATAGTTCCACTTGTTCATTTTTGCTTTTGTTTCCCTTGCTCGGGGATATATGTTCATGAAGAAGTCGCTCATGTTTATGTCCAAGATATTTTTGCCTATGTTTTTTTCTAAGAGTTTTATGGTTTCATGACTTACATTCAGGTCTTTGATCCATTTTGAGTTTACTTTTGTGTGTGGGGTTAGACAGTAGTCCAGTTTCATTCTCTTACATATAGCTGTCCAGTTTTTCCAACACCAGCTGCTGAAGAGGCTGTCATCTCTCCATTGTATATCCAAGGCTCCTTTATCATATATTAACTGACCGTATATGTTTGTATTAATGTCTGGATTTTCTATTCTGTTCCACTGGTCTGTGGGTCTGTTTTTGTGCCAATACCAAATTGTCTTGATTACTGTGGCTTTGTAGTAGAGCTTGAAGTCAGGGAGCATAATTCCCCCTGTTTTATTCCTCCTTCTCAGGATTGCTTTGGCTATTCGGGGTCTTTTGTGTTCCATATGAATTTTAGACTATTTGTTCCAGTTCATTGAAGAATGCTATTGGTATTTTGATAGGGATTGCACTGAATATGTAGATTGCTTTAGGTAATATTGCCATTTTGACAATATTTATTCTACCTAGCCAAGAGCATGGGATGAATTTCCAGTTGTTAGTGTCCTCTTTAATTTCTCTTAGGAGTGTCTTGTAGTTTTCAGAGTATAGGTCTTTCACTTCCTTCGTTAGGTTTATTCCTAGGTATTTTATTCTTTTTGATGCAGTTGTGAATGGAATTGTTCTTCTGATTTCCCTTTCTGTTAGTTCATCGTTAGAGTATAGGAAAGCAACAGATTTCTGTGTGTTAATTTTGTATCCTGCAACTTTGCTGAATTCAGATATTAGTTCTAGTAGTGTTGGGGTGGAGTCTTTAGGGTTTTTTTTATGTACAGTATCATGTCATCTGCAAATAGTGACAATTTGACTTCTTTACCAATCTGGATGCTTGTATTTCTTTGTTTTGTCTGATTGCTGTGGCTAGGACCTCCAGTACTATGTTGAATAACAGTGGAGAGAGTGGGCATCACTGTCTTGTTCCCGATCTTAGATGAAAAGCTTTCAGCTTCTCACTGTGGGTTTGTCATATATGGCCTTTATGATGTTGAGGTACTTGCCGTCTATACCCATTTTGTTGAGAGTGTTTATCATGAATGGATGTTGAATTTTGTGAAATGCTTTTTCAGCATCTATGGAGATGATCATGTGGTTTTTGTTCTTCTTTTTGTTGATGTGGTGGATGATGTTGATGGATTTTCGAATGTTGTACCATCCTTGCATCCATGGGATGAATCCCACTTGATCATGGTGTATGATCCTCTTGATGTATTTTTGAATTCAGTTGGCTAATATTTTGTTGAGTATTTTTGCATCTACATTCATTAGGGATGTTGGTCTGTAATTTTCTATTTTGGTGAGATCTTTGCCCGGTTTTGGTATTAGAGTGATGCTGGCTTCATAGAATGAGTTTGGAAGTATTCCCTCCTCTTCTATTTTTTGGAAAACTTTAAGGAGAATGGGTATTATTTCTTCTCTACATGTCTGGTAGAATTCAAAGGTGAATCCATCTGGTCCGGGGGTTTTGTTTTTGGGTAGTTTTGTGATTACCGATTCAATTTCGTTGCTGGTGATTGGTCTGTTTAGTTTTTCTGTTTCTTGCTTGGTCAATCTTGGAAGGTTGTATTTTTCTAAGAAGTTGTCCATTTCTTATAGGTTTTCCAGCTCGTTAGCATATAGATTCTCATAATATTCTCTTATAATTCTTTGTATTTCTGTGGGGTTCGTCGTTATTTTTCCTTTCTCATTTTTGATTCTGTTTATGTGTAGATTCTCTTTTTCTCTTAATGAGTCTGGCTAGGGGTTTATCTATTTTGTTTATTTTCAAAGAACCAGCTCTTGGTTTCATTGATTTTTTTCTATTGTTTTATTGTTCTCCATTTTATTTATTTCTTCTCTCATCTTTATTATGTCCCTCCTTCTGTTGACTTTGGGCCTCATTTCTTATTCTTTTTCCAATTTCAGTAATTGTGTCGTTAGACTATTCATTTGCGAATGTTCTTCCTTCTTTAAATAGGCCTGGATTGCAATATTCTTTCCTCTTAGAACTGCCTTTGCTGCATCCCACAGAAGTTGGGGCTTTGTGTTGTTGTTGTCATTAGTCTCCATATATTCTTTGATTTCTGTTTTGATTTGGTCATTAACCCATTGATTAATTAAGAGAATGTTGTTAAGTCTCCATGTATTTGTGAGACTTTTTGTTTTCTTTCTAAAATTTATGTCTAGTTTTATACCTTTGTAATCTGATCAGTTGGTTGGTAGATTTTCAATATTTTTGACTTTACTGAGGTTCTTTTTGTGGCCTAGTATGTGGTCTATTCTGGAAAATGTTCCATGTGCACTTGAGAAGAATGTGTATCCTGTTGCTTTTGGGTGCAGAGTTCTGTAGATGTCTGTTAGGTCCATCTGTTCTAGTGTGTTGTTCAGTGCCTCTGTGTCTTTACTTATTTTCTGTCTGGTTGATCTGTCCTTTGGAGTGAGTGGTGTGTTGAAGTCTCCTAAAATGACTGCATTGCTTTCTATTTCCTCCTTTAATTCTCTTAGTATTTGTTTCACATATGCCGGCACTCCCATGTTGGGTGCATATATATTTTTAATGGTTATATCCTCTTGTTGGACTGACGCCTTTATCATAATGTAATGTCTTTCTTTATCTCTTGCTATTTTCTTCATTTTGAAGTCTATTTTGTCTGATACAAGTACTGCAACACCTGCTTTTTTTTCTTTGTTGTTTTCATGAAATATCTTTTTCCATCCCTTCACCTTTAGTCTGTGTATATCTTTGGGTTTGAGATGAGTCTCTTGTAAGCAGCATATAGATGGGTCTTGCTTTTTTATCCATTCTGTTACTCTGTGTCTTTTGATTGGTGCATTCAGTCCATTTACATTTAGGGTGATTATCAATAGGTATGTTCTTATTGCCATTGCTGGCTTTAGATTTGTGGTTACCAATGTTTCGAGGGTAGTTTCTTTACTATGTAGCAGTCTAACTTAACTTTGTTGTTAAGTTATTGTAAACACAGTCTGATGTTTCTTTATTTCTCTCCCTTCTTATTCTTCCTCCTCCATTCTTCATATACTAGGTGTTTTATTCTTTGCCTTTAGTTAGTATTTGGGTGGTCTTTCTTTGCTATGATTTTATTTTCTCTGGTGACATCTTTTTAGCCTTAGGAGTGCTTCCATCTAGAGTAGTCTGTTTAAGATATCCTGTAGAGGTGGTTTATGGGAGGCAAAGTCCCTCAGCTTTCACTTGTCTGGGAATTGTCTAATCCCTCCGTCAAATTTTATTGAAAATTGTGCTGGATACAATATTCTTGGTTCGAGACCCTTCTGTTTCATTACGTTAAATATATCATGCCATTCTCTTCTGGCCTGTAAGGTTTCTGTTGAGAAGTCTGATGATAGTCTGATGGGCTTTCCTTTGTAGGTGATCTTTCTTCTCTCTCTAGCTGCCTTTAATACTGTGTCCTTGTCTTTGATCTTTGACATTTTAAATATTATGTGTCTTGGTGTTGTCTTCCTTGGGTCCCTTGTTTTGGGAGATCTGTAGGCTTCCATGGTCTGAGAGACTATTTCCTTCCCCAGCTTGGGGAAGTTTTCAGCAATTATTTCTTCAAAGACACTTTCTATCTCTTTTTCTCTCTCTTATTCTACTGGTACTCCTATAATGCGAATATTGTTCCATTTGGATTGGTCACACAGTTCTCTTAATATTCTTTCATTCCTAGAGATCCTTTTATCTCTCTCTGCCTCAGCTTCTCTGTATTCCTGTTCTCTGATTTCTATTCCATTAACAGTCTCTTGCATCTCATCCAGTCTGCTGCTAAGCTCGTCGATTGCTTGTCTCGTTTCTGCATTGTCTTTCCTCATTTCCCTCACTTCCTTCCTTAGCTCTTGCATATTTCTCTGTAGACCCATCAGCATTGTTATGACTTTTATTCTGAATTCTTTTTCACAAAGATTGTTCATGTCCATCCCATCAAGCCCTCTCTCAGGGGTTGTCTGGCTGATCTTAGTCTGGACCACATTCCTCTGTCATTTCATGGCGATAGAAGTGGTCGCTGGTAGGTGCCACATGTCTCATCTGGGAGAACAAAGTCCCTTCAGGCTTGTTGTTCTCCTTGCCCTTCTCCCGGGCCTGAGCTGTTTTCCTGCACACTGCGAGGCAGTCTCTGGGATAATGCCCTGAGCTGCCTGTGTGCAGCGTTGCCCTCTGCCTTGCCTAGAGCACTGCGGGGGTTTTGCAGTTATGCTGGGTGCATTCTGGTCCCCTTGGTGCCTTCTGGACCTGGTTCTGGGGCTCTTCCTGCTTAGCTGCACGCCCGCTGGAAGAGATTCTGTGTGTTTGTTGTGGGCAGGGCTGCCCCTCCACTGTTCCGCAGCTGTGGAGGCTCTGTCTGCAGCACCAGCCGGGGAGGGAACGAATGGCAGGCTGCTGATCTCTGTGGGAAGCCTCCGCATGGCTGTTTTGCCCAGCTGCCGGCCAAGGGGTCCGAAATTCCCCAAGACTCGCAGCCTGTTGGGCTGAGTGCACTGGGACAATTTTGTTCCCCTGTTGGGCTGTTGTCTCTTTAAGACTTTAAAAAAAGCGCCTGCTTTTCTTTTGTTCCGGAGAGCCAGCTGTGGGGACCCGTTTGCGGTCACCGACTGAGATCCTGCCCTTCTGTTTCTCTAATCGCCAATACACCATGCGATGTGTGTCTGTACTCCCGGTGCAGATCTCCAGGGCTGATTATTTAGCAGTCCTGTGCTTCCACTCCCTCCCCCTCTGACTCTTTTCCTCCTGCCAGTGTGCTGGGGTGGGGGGAGTGCTCGGGTCCCGTTGGGTCGTGGCTTTGTGTCTTACCTGCCTCGTGGGGTGCCGAGTCCTCCCAGGTGTAGCTGTAGCCTGGCTGTTGTCCTGTATATTCTGGTCTCTCTTTTAGGAATAGTTGTATTTGTCGTATTTTCATAAATATATATGGTTTTGGGAGGAGATTTCCACTGCCCTGTTCACGCCGCCATCTTCTCAGAAGTTGCATTAGAGGGGATTTTAAAGGAGGCTGGAAGTGCTGGATAACATGATACTCTCCTAACACAATATTTAAGGAGAATAATAATGTTGGAGGACTGATACTAATCAACTTCAAGACTTAACTATAGTTACAGTAATCAAGATAGGGTGGTATTGGCAAAATGATAGACAAATAGATCAATTTAACAGAATTGAAAGGTCCGAGATAGACCCACATTTATACATAGTCAACTAATCTTTGACAAAAGCCAAAGGCAATGCAACTGAACAAAGAAAGTCTTTTCAACAAATGGTGCTGGAACAACTGGACATCCACATGCAAAAAAATGAACTAGACACAGACCTTATATCTTTCACAAAAAGTAACTCAAAAAGGATAACTACTCTAAAAGTAAAATGCAAAACTATAAAACTCTTAAAATATAACAGGAGAAAAAACTAGTAATATGAATTTTGGATATGGTGATGGATTTTTATACACCACCAAATGCACAATCCTTTCTTTGAAAAAAATAATTGATAAGCTGGACTTGATTAATATTAAAAACTTCTGTTTTGCAATAGACAAGGACAGGAGAATGAGAAGATAAACCATGGACTGGGAGAAATATTTGTAAAAGATACATCTGATGAAGGACTGTTAGCCAAAATATACAAAGAACACGTAAAATTCAACAATATAATATCAAACAGCCCTATTAAAAAATGGTCCAAAGCCCTGAACATATTACCTCACTGAAGAAAATAAGCACATGGCAAATAAGCATATGAAAAGATGCTTCACATACTATGCCACCAAGGAAATATGCATTAAAACATCAATGACATTCACTACATGTCTATTAGAATGGCCAAAATCTAGAACAGTGACAACAAAAAATTCTGGTAAGGATGTGGAGTCACAGAAACTCCCATTCATTGCTAATAGGAATGCAAAATAAGACAGCCAGCCACTTTAAAAGACAGTCTGATGTTTTCTTACAGAGCTAACCGTACTCTTATCATACAGTCCAGCAATCATGCTTTTTGGTATTTACACAAAGGAACTGAAAACATGTCCATACAAAATCATGGACAGTAGTTTTATTTGTAATTGCCAAGACTTGAATGTAACCAAGATGTCCTTTAGTAGGTGGACTGATAAATAAGCTGTGGTACATCCAGACAATGGAATATTATCCAGCCCTAAAAAGAAATGAACTACCAGCTCCCATGAAGGAAAATTAATTGCATATTATTAACTTAAAGAAGCCAATCTGAAAAGGCTACATACTCTGTGATTCCAATTCTATGAAATTCTGGAAAAGGCAAAATGATGGAGACAGTAAAAAGGTCAGTGGTTGTCAGGGTTTGGGGCAGGAGAGAGATGAATAGGTGGAACACAAGAGATTTTTAAAGCAGTGAAAATACTCTGTATGATACCATAATGATGGATACATGTCATTACATATTGTGCAACCCCATACAATGTGCCACACCAAGAGTGAACTGTGATGCGAACTATGGACTTTGGTGATTTTTAATGTGTCAACACAGGGTTATCAATGGTGACAAATATACCACTGTAGTGGGGGATGTTGATAATAGGATAGGCTATGCATGGTAGGGGTAAGGGACATGTGAGTAATTTCTGTTCTTTCCCCTCACTTTTGCTTTGTGAACCTGAAACTTCTCTAAAGACATAAATTCGTAATTAAAAACATACACACAAATGCAAATAGAAAAACTAACCAGAGCCAAATGTTGACTTTTTTGATAGATTAATGGAATTGACATGTTCCTAGAAACATTGGTATAGAAAGAGAGGAAGCACAAGTTACCATCAGACTGACATCACAGACCAGAGCCCACTGTCAAGCCACAGCATCACGATCTATAAGCGGAGGTGGGGAGATCCAGCCCCCTGGGCAGCAGGTCCGGCAGAGTCAGTGGATAAAGACCTCTCCTCGCGGCCTTCGGCTCTCAGCCGGCAAACAGCAGGCCCTCTATCAGCTCCCTTGGGGGTGCTCATGGGATCAAGTTCCAGCTGCCCTCAGCCTTTCCTGTCCATCACTTTGGTCTTAAGGCTGCTTGGGCTGCTTGACAAACTGCTGTAGTCTGAGTAGCCTAAATGACAAACATTTATTTCTCACAGTCCTGGAGGCTGGAGGTCCAAGATCAAGGCACCAACAGATTTGGTATCTGGTGGACCCACTTCCTGGTTCATAGACGTCTTCTCTTTGTACCCTCACATGGTATTAAGGACCAGAGGGTTCTCTGGATCCTCTTTTATAAGGGCACTAATTCCACTCATTAGGGCTCCACCCTATGACCTAATCACCTCCTAAAGGCCCCGCCTCCAAACCATCACACTGGGGACTAGTGGGATTAGCACATTTATTTGGGGGGCACATTCATTCCATGGCAAGTCTCCCAGGGGCCTCCTTCTACTTTCTGGGATCTCATCCAGCAAACTACCTATATACATGTTCTTACTCAGGCTCTGCTTTTGGTGGTAATCCCAAGCCAAAGAAAGTTAATTCTTCCTTTTTAATTCCAGGAGAGGATCTCTAATATGGTTCCCAGTGAAAGGAACCAGAACCACTTGCAGGGCAACTGATTCTAGGCTCAGAAAAAAATCACAGTGGGTCTGGTCTGGACTTTACTAATAACAGAAAGTGAGGGTGCTTTCAGGATGTCAGAGGGAAGGGCTCCCACGGGGTGGTGGTGGGGGGACTGGAGTCAAAAAACAGAGTAACAATTATGTTTAATTAGAACAAGTTAAGCCAGTGAAAGGCTATGAGTTCAGAAAATAGTAAAAGGGAAGAGTCAGTATTATGTGACAAAACAGTAGCTGTATCAAAAAATGGTGAGTGCAATGGGATTAAGGGAAATGTATGGCTCTTTCAATAAGTATCAGAACATTAACATAAGGAATTTTTTTCTCCAAATTACATGTTAGTAAAAAGGTTTAGTGTATGTACATGCAAGAATATATACATATATGTATTTTCTGAATAAATAGGACATAACAAAATAATGTGTTTAGAGTAGAAATATGCTATCTGAAGGGGAAAGTTAGAAGAACAATGTTTAATAATTCTGCCATGAAGAAAGTTTAAAAGTAGTATGTGAGTTAGATTCACAGGTTTTCAAGGGACAACTACCTATGATGAACTTTTTTCAATTAAATGTGAAGTAAAAATAATTTAAATACATTTAGTTTTATTACTTTTGAGCAGATATGATTTACTTACTAGAAGTTCTTGGGAGACGTGATTCAATAAATGTGAAAACTTAATCCTATTTTTTGTAAGAATGGATGCAAACATAATACAAAAACATGTAGTACACAAAGATAAATTTTTTCTTTTAAAGTAGTCACATCACAAAGTTGTGTGTTCATTGCTGTTTCTGTTACTTAAACTATTGTTAGGTCACTGCTTTGGAAATTTGGGAACTGTCTCCAGAGCTAATTGATAAGTTTTAAGAAAATAAGTCTTATTCTTTTAGTCTTTTTTCTTTTCTAGTGTAGTTTCTTGCTCTCCTTTCTGCTCTCCTCCCTCCCTCCCTTCTTCCCTTCCTTCCTTCCTTCCTTCCTCAATTGTTGGAAATGGCCTTTCTCCTTTCTCTTGCAAAATGAAGCATTAGATGGGAATGGCCCTGTCATCACAGCTACTAGGCAACAGTGGCTAAAGCTAGAACCTCTCAGGCAGCGCCCTGAGATCCCTGGGGCTGCCCTGGCTAACCAGCCTTCCCAAGGCCCAGTGGTGCAAATCTTTCTATAACCATCTTTGTTTACTTTGGTTTACTTTGGTTTATTAACCAAAGTTGGTTTCAGCAGCTTGCAGCCGTAGGCTCGTAACTGAAACATGTGGCTTAATTGCCAAATTTGACTTCATTTGATATCTGAGAAGACTTGGGACCAGAGAGGAAAGTGAATTGCCTAAGGCCACATGGATATTCCACAGCAGGACTGGGTCTGGAACTTGGGACTACCCACTCCAATTCAGATATTTCCCTTGTATCACATCGCCCCTCGCATTCAACACTCCCTTCCCCCACTCTGCCCCCTATCTAGCTGAGCACAGAGGTGTCTCCACACACAGGCTATGGGACACCAGAAGCCTTTTGGAAGTGGGTGAAAAGAAACGCACCAGGAAAAGTATTAGAGGAATAAGTGCCAGATGAGATGGTACATCTACAACATGCAATGAATGTGATTTAGGATTTCCCACACACCAGTAAAGGTGACAAAGCATGGAGGCATTGCTCTGGGACCCCGTCTCCTGTTTCCCTGGACTGTTGCTAATCTCTTCTTGCTACAGAAATGATCGGCTTTAAACCTATATTTTAATGGTAAATATATACATACACATGACAAAAAGTTCAAACTATGAAAGCAAAGTGTTCTCCCAACCTCAAAGCTCCAGCACCAGTCTCTCCAACTGCATTCCATTCCCCAAGGGTCCTAGCCTTGCCTCCCAGCCTCCCTCTCAATGGGCTGTGCTGCACAGATTGTCATGCAGAATCCTTGGTGTTTCTAAGCAGACAGGAGGATGAAAACCTGATGACGGAGGGAAGAATGCCAGGTGAGGAAAGGGGAAAGGTCACTATAGACAAATCTTTCAAAAAGTTGGCCGTGGAAGAAAGCAAAGAAAGCGGAGCAGAAAAAACAGCTATGATTTGTTTAGGGAACACTTTAAATTATTTCTTTTTCTACTGGGATAAGAAAAAAAAGATATACTTATTTCTCTGTGCCTTATATGTTGTTTAATAATGAAGTTACTGGGAGAAATGGAATGTCTTTCAGGTGATTTGATGAAAATGTGCTCAATTTTTAAAATTACATTTGTACCTTGAAAGACATTTTACTGAATCCCAGATCCCAGCCACGGAGTGTAATTTCAAAATTTCAACATTCTGAGTATGGTGTTTTCAGAGGACAATGCAGGCTGGTGGTGTGCACAAAACCATGGCTGATTTGCATTAGGCCTCCTGTGCTGCCATCTACTGACAGTTCTAGGCACTGGTCGTTCTGGGTCCCACCGAGGCGGAGAAATGCTTAGGAGACTGGGGCCCTAGGAGACACGTGACAGTGCTGTTTGCTTTGTCCAAGCAGGGCCCTCCGTGGGCTGGAGATGCTTGCAATGGAGCCTAGGCTTTTAATCAGCTGATCTGAATCTCCTCGGAAGGCCTTATGAAACATGTTTCTGGGTCCTGTACAAACTAAAGAGGCAGAAAATGATACATGTGTCCAACCACAGCTCCAACGAACAGCCTTGAGGACACCATGAAAAATAAACCCATCACCGAGCAGATACTTCACATGTTTACGGGGCAGCCAAATGTCTTACAGTGAGAAAAAGTCTCTTCTGTAAAAATGTGCCACTGTGTGTGCACATTATTTCATATATTTGGTATTGTTTCTTTGCGACTAATTCCTAGAAGCATAATTTGTAGATCAGAGAGTAAATGCACATACACATCTGCTAGGTATTGCCAGATCCCCTCCGGAGGGGCTGCAGTATTTTGTGTTGCCAGCAAAAAGGCGTGCATCTGGCTGGGTCTCCTCAGCCTCAGCCACACAGGAGTTCGTGCTCTTGGACAGCCCTGATCTGATAGATAAGACATGGTCAGTCCTTGTTCTTGCACTTTGTTCCTCTTATTATTATTGTTTCAGTCAAGGCCCAGCCAGGAAAGAAAAGCCAGACCAGTTATTGTAAAAGAGAAAACTGTAGTCAAAAGCGTAAACATAAACTGGTGGACTAAACAGGTCAAAAGGAAACACAAGGTAACAGAGGTAAGAAGTCTAGCTATATTAAATATATTAAAACTTTATATCTGGAAAACATAGAGTGGCTCTGGCTGTCTAACTGAGCCCTAACTTCTCTCTCTGACTCTTTGCCCCTAATCGTCATATTGCCCCCTGACTCACCTGGACAAATTTTGATATGTGGCTTTTTAATCTCACAGAATAGAGAGGCTTCTTACAGCCTTGGGAACCCATTTAGATCACTTTGAACTTAGGATATGACCAGGCTCTCTGACGTGCAGGAGGATAGTCACCTCAGAAGCTCTGTTTATATCAGCATGTCTGTCCCAAATCCCTGAACTTAAAAAATCTGTGCCTGAGACGTCTTTTGACAAACTAGAAGGCAGAGTAGCACATTACATAAGCCACTGCAGTCTTGGCTCAGTTTCTGAAACACTCTGCAATGTGGAATATCAATAGCAGCATGTTTTACATCAAAGATAACATGTGATAAATTTACAGCAAAGGTAACTCATGTATATTGATGCAAAAACTCTGAATAAAATACTATCAGGTATTATAATACTACTAATAAAATAACACACATAATAAAAGGCCATTACT
>JAVSCE010015505.1:0-15442 GCA_032199065.1 Smutsia gigantea
GGCACAGACAGGGGAAACCTGTGCAGAGCCTGGGAAGCATGTAGGGGCTTTGTTCTCATGGCGAACATGTGCTGCTTGCATGCAACCACCACCAGTGCACTAGGCCATCACAAGGGCCACGAAGCCCATGGCAGCTCAGGGGATTAACCCAGAGATTGTTCCCTGGGTGCGGTTTCCCGACAGAGGCAGTGGAGACCAGTGCAGAACTCGAGAAGCATGAAGCGGTACCGTTCTCATGGGAGAACACATGCCGTTCACCTGTGAACCCTGCCAGTGCCCTAGCCCATCCCGAGGCATGCACTGCCCACAGCAGCTAAGGGAATCAACCCAGAGGCTACTTCCTGTGTGCAGTTTACTGGCATAGGCAGCGGAGATGGGCAAGGCAACCAGCAACCAGGAAAGGACTTTGTTCTCCCAGCTGACACACACGACACACACCAGTGACCATTTCCATCACCATAAAAAGGCAGAAGAACCTTCTTCTGTCAAAAATCCCTCAAACACCAGAGAGAGGGCCTGGTGAGGTGAAAATCACCAATCTTCCTGAAAAAGAATTCAAAACAAAAGTCATAAGCATGCTGATGGAGCTACAGAGAAATTTGCCAGAGATAACGGATGAATTCCAGAGGGAGGTAACAGAAATGAAACAAGCAGTGGAAGGATTTAAGAGCAGACTGGGTAAGGTGGAAGAGACTGTTAATGCAATAGAATTCAGAGAACACGAATACAGAGAAGCTGGGCAGAGAGAGATAAAAGGATCTCTAGGAATGAAAGAATATTAAGAGAAATGTGTGACCAATCCAAACGGAACAATATTTGCATTACAGGGGTACCAGAAGAAGGAGAGAAAAAGGGATAGAAATTGTCTTTGAAGAAATAATTGCTGAAAACTTCCCCAATCTGGGGGAGGAAATAGTCTCTCAGACTATGGAAGTCCACAGATCTTCCAATACAAGGGACCCAATGAGGACAACACCAAGCCATATAAAATTAAAATGTCAAAGATCAAAGACAAGGACAGAGTATTAAAGGCAGCCACAGACAGAAAAAAGATCACCTACAAAGGAAAACCCATCAGGCTATCATCAGACTTCTCAACAGGAACCTTACAGGCCAGAAGGGAATGGCATGATATATTCAGTGCAATGAAACAGAAGGGCCTGAAACCAAGAATACTGTATCCAGCAAGATGATTTAAATTTGAAGGAGGGATTAAACAATTCCCAGATAAGCAAAAGTTGAGGGGATTTACCTCCCACAAACCACCTCTACAGTGTATTTTAAAGGGACTGCTCTAGATGGAAGTGCTCCTAAGGCTAAATAGATGTCACCAGAGAAAATAAAACCACAGCAAAGAATATAGACCAACCTAATAAAAACTAAATGCAAAATAAAATCATATATCCCCAAAATCAGTCAAGGGAAACAGAAAAGAGCACAGAATAAAACACCTAACATATTAAGAGTGGAAGAGGAAGAAAAAGAAAGGAGAGAAATAAAGAATCATCAGACTGAGTTTATAATAGCCTAATAGGTGAGTTGAGTTAGATGTTTAGATAATAAATAAGGTATCCTTGAACCTTTGGTATCCATGAATCCAAAGCCTGCAATGGCAATAATTACATATCTATTGATAATCACCTTAAATGTAAAGACTGAATGCACCAATCAAAAGACACAGAGTAAAAGAATGGATAAAAAAGCAAGACCCATCTATATGCTGCTTACAAGAGACTCACCTCAAAGCCAAAGACATACCAGACTAAAGGTGAAGGGATGGAAAAAGATATTCCATGCAAACAATAGGGAGAAAAAAGCAGGTGTTGCAGTACTTGTATCAGACAAAATAGACTTCAAAACAAAGAAAGTAACAAGAGACATAGAAGGACATTACATAATGATAAAGGGGTCAGTCCAACAAGAGGATATAACCATTATAAATATCTATGCACACAACACAGGAGCACCTACATATGTGAAACAAATACCAACAGAATTACAGGAGAAAATAGAATGCAATGCATCCATTTTAGGAGACTTTAAAACACAACTCATTCCAAAGGACAGATAAACCAGACAGAAAATAACTAAGGACACACTGGTACTGAACAACACACAAGAAAAGATGGACCTAACAGACATCTACAGAACTCTACACCCAAAGCAGCAAGATACACATTTTTCTCAAGGGCACAGGGAACATTTTTCTGAATAGATCACATACTAGGCCACAAAAAGAGCCACAGTAAATTGAAATAGACTGAAATTGTACCAAACAACTACTCAGATCACAAAGGTAAGAAACTAGAAATAACTTGTACAAAGAAAACAAAAAGGCTCAGAAACACATGGAGGCTTAACAACATGCTCCTAAATAATCAATGGATCAATGACCAAATTAAAACAGAAATCAAGCAATACACGGAGACAAATGAAAACAACAGCACAATGTCCCAACTACTGCGGGATGCAGTGAAGGCAGTCTATGTACAGTCTAAATTCACAATTATTGAAAATGCAAAAAAGAAGAACAAATGATGCCCAAAGTCAGCAGAAGGGGGGACATGATAAAGATAAGAGAAGAAATAAGTAAAATTGAGAAGAATAAAACAATAAAAAAAATTAATGAAACCAAGAGCTGGTTCTTTGAGAAAATAAACAAAATAGATAAACTCCTAGCCAGACTTATTAAGAGAAAAAGAGAATCTACCCACATAAACAGAATCAGAAAAGAGAGAGGAAAAATCATGACAGACATGACAGAAATACATAGAATTATTAGAAAATACTATGAAAATCTATAGGCTAACAGACTGGATACCTTAGAGGAAATGGACAAATTTCTAGAAATATACAATCTTCCAAGATTGACCAAGGAAGAAACAGAAAATCTGAACAGACCAATTACCAGCAATGAAATTGAATTGGTAATCAAAAAACTACCCAAGAACAAAACTCCGGGACCAGATGGATTTACCACTGAATTTTATCAGATATATAGAGAAGACATAATACCCATTTTCCTCAAAGTTTTCCAAAAAAATAGAAGAGGTGGAAATACTTCCAAACTCATTCTGTTAAGCCCACGTCACTCTAAAACCTAAACAAGGCAAAGACACCAAAAAAAAAGAAAACTACAGACCAATATCCCTGATGAACACAGATGCAAAAATACTCAACAAAATACCGGCGAACCAAGTTCAAAAAAATTCAAGAGGATCATACACCATGATCAAGTGGGATTCATCTCAGGGATGCAAGGATGGTACAACATTCGAAAATTCATCAACATCATCCACCACATCAACAAAAGGAAGGACAAAAACCATATGATCATCTCCATAGATGCTGGAAAAGCATTTGACAAAACTCAACATCCATTCATGATAAAAACTCTCAACAAAATGGGTACAGAGGGCAGAACCTCAACACAATAAAGGCTATATATGACAAACCCACAGCCAACATTACACTTAACAGCGAGAAGCTGAAAACTTTTCCTTTAAGATTGTAACAAGACAAGGATGCCCCACTCTCCCCACTTCTATTCAACATAGTACTGGAGGTCCTAGCCACAGCAATCAGACAACACAAAGAAATAAAAGGCATCCAAATTCATAAGGAAGAAGCCAAACTGTCACTGTTTGCAGATGACATTATATTGTACATAAAAAACCCTAAAGAATCCTAAAGAATCCACTCTAAAACTACTAGAATATCTGAATTCAGCAAAGTTTCAGGATACAAAATGAATACACAGAAATCTGTTGCATTCCTATACACTAACAATGAACTAACAGAAAGAGAGATCAGGAAAACAATTCCATTCACAATCGCATCAAAAAGAATAAAATACCTAGGAATAAACCTAACCAAGGAAGTGAAATACCTATACCCTGAAAACTATAAGACCCTCTAAGAGAAATTAAAGAGGACATTAATAAATGGAAATTCATCGCATGCTCTTGGGTAAGAAGAATTAATATTGTCAAAATGGCCATTCTGCCTAAAGCAATCTATAGATTCAATGCAATCCCTATCAAAATACCAACAGCATTCTTCAACAAACTGGAACAAATAGTTCTAAAATTCATATGGAACCACAAAAGTCCATGAATAGCTAAAGCAATCCTGAGAAGGAAGAATAAAGCAGGGGGGATCTCGCTTCCCAAGTTCAAGCTCTACTACAAAGGCACAGTAATCAAGATAATTTGGTACTGGCACAAAAACAAACCCATAGACCAGTGGAACAGAATATAGTCCAGATGTTAACTTAAGCATATACGGTCAATTAATATATGATAAAGAGCCATTGACATACAATGGTGAAATGACAGCCTCTTCAACAGCTGGTGTTGGCAAACCAGACAGTTACATGTAAGAGAATGAAACTGGACTACTGTCTAACTCCATACACAAAAGAAAACTCAAAATGGATCAAAGACCTGAATGTAAGTCATGAAACCATAAAACTCTTAGAAGGAAAGATAGGCAAAAATCTCTTAAATATAAACACGAGTGACTTTTTAATGAACATATCTGCCTGGGCCAGGGAAAGAAAATAAAAAATGAACAAATGGTACTACATCATGCTAAAATGCTTCTGTATAGCAAAGGACACCATCAGCAGAACAAAAAGGCATTCTACAGTATGGGAGAATATATTTGTTAATGACATCTGACAAGGGGTTAACATACAAAATATATATAGAAGTCACATGCCTCAACACTCAAAAATCAAATTACCCTATTAAATAATAGGCAGAGGATATAAACAGACACTTTTCCAAAGAAATTCTGATGGCCAACAGACACATGAAAATTTGCTCCACATCCCTAATCATCAGAGAAATGCAAATTAAAACCACAATGAGATATCACCTCACACCAGTAAGGATGGCCACCATCCAAAACAAAAACAACAACAAATGTTGGCGAGGATGTGGGGAAAGGGGAATCCTCCTACACTGCTGGTGGGAATGCAAATTAGTTCAACCATTGTGGAAAGTAGTATGGAGGTTCTCCAAGAAACTAAAAATAGAAATACCATTTGACATAGGAATTACACTCCTAGAAATTTACCCTAAGACTGCAGCAGCCCAGTTTGAAAAAGACACATGCACCCCTATGTTTATTGCAGCACTATTTACAATAGCCAAGAAATGGAAGCAACCTATGTGTCCATCATTAGATGAATGGATAAAGCAGAAGTGGTAGATATACACAATGGAATATTATTTAGCCATAAAAATAAAACAAATCCTACCATTTGCAACAACATGGATGGAGCCAGAGGATATTATGCTCAGTGAAATATGCCAGGCGGAGTAAGACAAGGATCAAATGATTCTCATCTGTGGAGTATAAGAACAAAGAAAAAACTGAAGTAACAAAACAGCAGCAGACTCATAGACCCCAAGAATGGACTAACAGTTACCAAAGGGAAAGGGACTGGGGAGGATGGGTGGAAAGGGAGGGACAAGGGGGAAAAAGGGGCATTAAGATTAGCACACATAATTTAGTGGCAGGGAACAGGGAAGGCAGTATAACACAGAGAAGACAAGTAGTGATCCTATAGCATCTTACTATGCTGATGGACAGTAACTGTAATGGGGTATGTGGTGGGGACTTGATAATGGGGGTAGTCTAGTAACCATTATGTTGCTCATGTCATTGTACATTAATGATACCAAATTAAAAAAAAACAGGAACTACTTAATTTTCCGAAATGCTATGCATGTATATCAAGGTTGTTGTCAGTGATCTTAATGTATTATTATTTTTATTTCAATAGTAAATTTTTACTGAGAATTCCTTACACAGTCTTTTCCTCAAATCTCCAAATCTTCTCTACAACTTGATCAAATCTGCTTTATTAAGTAATTCATTGTGATTGATTTCCAATTTTTGTTGCAGTCGTTATAAGCGGTTATTATTTTCCAAGTTGTCTTGTTCATTTTAAAGCATATTCTCACATTCATGATTTAGTCATATTACATGCAGAAGTCCACCAGGGAATCTAGTCCAGCACACCACCAGAAGTGAAAATTGACTATATGCACAAGTTTATGGCACCAGGTTGAAATATATATACCTTTTACTTTAAAATTTCAGCTGTATAGCATGCAAAATTTTAATATAGTTCACATTTAGAGAATTAAATATAATGTGAAATGACATAGATACCTGGGAAAAGTGTAATCCTAAAATACATAAACTTAGTAAACAATAGAAAGCACTAGACATTTTTAAAGTCATATATGCCTTTGATGTTATACTATTTAAATCTCAGTGTTGAGAAATTAGAAAATATAATACACATAATATTTTTCTATCTTAAGAATTTGAAAACTTTTAAATATAAAAACAAAAAACTAATTACTAAATTTTGATGCAGGTGTCATCATTTTAATTATGACAGAAAAAATGGCCAATTATCAGGATGCATTATTAACATTGCTCCAATTCAAGATTATTTGTCTCCAATTATGTAAAATGTAAATATAGTATACATTAATATAAAATCTCCACTGTCACCATGTAAGGCGGTAATGATGAATATGTGAATGAGAAAAATTATAAACAAGCAATACTATATTTAATCAAATGACCCTGGCTGTAGGTATATGCTTGCTTTCATTTTTCTTTATTCAATACAGTTTATTCAATGTACAGTTTCTATACAGCCCTACAATCAATTTTTAATCAAAAGAAAACACTTCAATAAAAGCTCTCTTATGTACATTTTGAACAAAGTTTATACTTTAGTTTTTTTTTCAAAATTACTCCCATGCACAACTGTGTGGGAACAGATACTTGTGTAATGGTAGGCATTAAGCAACAAAGTTCCAGGTATAAACTTTTATTTTTCCTAAAAATCAGTTCAGTGAATTGTACTGAAGGAGTAACATGAGTAAGGCTTAGTGTTAGGACATTCTCTGTTCTCACTGCTTTTATGGTATTGTAGTTACCTAGGTGGCCTTCCTTCTACCTAAACAAATAAGGCATGTTTGTTCACATGTTTCATTCCCAAGGAAAGCTACTTAATATACAACATTCAGTGTTTTTTTTTTTACTGAAGTAAAGTTGATAATCATATTAATTTCAAGTATACAATACAGTGGTTCAACAGTTACCTACATCATGAAATCCTCACCCCAACTAGTCCAGCTACTCTCTGTCAACACAGAAAGATGTTATAAAATAACTGGCTATATTTTCCATGCTGTACTACCATCCCCCTGACCAACTTATATTATGATGAGAATTTTTGTGCCCAATTATCCTCCTCACCCTCCCCACTCACACACCCCAAGCCCTCCCCCATAGCAATCACCAGTCACTTCTTAGTGTCTATGAGTTTCGTGCTATTTTGTTCATTTTGTTTCATTTTGTTTTTAGATTCCACACATAAGTGAAATCATGTGGTATTTGTCTTTCTCCATCTGGCTTATTTCTCTTAGGATAATACCCTCTAGGTCCGTACATGTAATTGCAAATGGCAGGATTTCTTTCTCTTTTTTTGGCTGAATAATATTCCATTGTATATATGTACATTCTTATTTTATCCATTCATCTATTGATGGACACTTTGGTTGTTTCCGTATCTTCATTATTGTAAATAATGTAACAATAAATGTAGGGGTGCATATATCTTTTCAAATGAGGAATTTTGTTTGGGTAAATTCCTAGAAGTGGAATTTCTAGGTCTTATGATATATCTATTTTTAGTTTTTTGAGGAACCTCCATACAGCTTTCAACAGTGGTTGCACCAGTTGACATTCCCACAACCAGTAACTTGAAATATATTAAAGACCTAAGTGTAAGGCATGAAACCATAGAACTCTTAGAGGAAAACATAGGCAAAAATCTCTTGAACATAAGCACAATAATTTTTTTTCTGGGCATACCTCCTTGGGCAAGGAAAACAAAATAAAAAATGAACAAACGGAACTACATCAAACTAAAATGCTTCTGTAAAGGACAACAAGAGAACAAAGAGGCAATATATTTGTAAAGGAGAATATATTTGCAAATGATTTATCTAGTAAGGGGTTGAAATCCAAAATATATAAAGAACTCATGCAACTCAACACCAAAAAAACAAACAATTTGATTAAGAAATAGGCAGAGGACCTGAACAGACATTTTTCCAAAGAAGAAATACAGATGGCCAATGGGTTTGTGAAAAGTATGCTCAGTGAAATAAGCCAAGCCGAAAAAGACAAGTATCAAATGATTTCACTCATATGTGGAGTGTAAGAACAAAGAAAAAATATTGAAGGAACAAAACAGCAGCAGGCTCACAGAACCCAAGAACGGACTAATAATTAACAAAGGGAAAGGGACTGTGGAAGATGGGTGGGAAGGGAGGGATAAGAGGGAAAAAGGGGCATTACGATTAGCAGACGTAATGTTGCAGGGGCACGGGGGGGGCTGTACAACTCAGAGAAGACAAGTAGTGATTCTATAGCATCTCACTACACTGATGGACAGTGACTGTAATGGGGTTGGTGGGGGGAACCTGATGAAGGGGGTAGTTTAATAACCATAATATTGCACATGTAATTGTAGATTAATGATACCAAAATAAATTATATATATAAAAAAAAGCTCCATACCATATTGAGTTTTATTTCCAGACAGGAATGTGACCTAAGAGAAAAGTAAAGCAAAGTTCTTCCTGTAACTATGCTACACAAATGAAACACATTAAAGCCAATAAAAGGTGAAATGTTTTAACTTTGAAATCTAGGATGAAAGCTAAAATGTGATCTGTAAGCACCATTTCCTTACAATTCCTTTGTAAAGTTAATAAATAAATATATTCCTGAAGGTACAAAAGAAACCTAGAATCCTATTATTTTTCTATAATTCAATAGTCATATGCAATTGTAGACTTAGACATTTAATCAGTTATTATTTTTAGTTAATAACCTAGCTTATAGCTTTTATGTTCAGGATGGTTTGTAGAAACATTTATTTTTTTTACTCTAAACATCTTTATTCTAGTGATTTGTAAAATAAAGTATGAACTGTTGGTTTATACATCAATTAAATTCCAATAAATAAGTAGTAACTAATTATACTTGAGGCAAACCTGTTGAAGCAGTTGAGCTAAAATATTATGACTTTTTATTTCTTTGTGTGGCTGAGGCTCATGGAATACATCTAATAATATTTCTGCCCTTTGAGCAAGGTGAATTTGTAGCAAAACAAAATCATATCTAAAACTATTAAGGAAACAATATCATTAGGTAACCTCTCCCAACCCACCCCGAGTATAAGAGGAACCGAGGCATGATTCTTCCCTTATTTCCTTTCTTCTCTAGCTAGATTCTCTTTGTATGATTTAGCATTATTAGATATCTGTTTTTAAATTATAGATCTGCCCACTTGAACTGAAAGTTCATATATTTCTTTGTTCAAGTTTTTAATTTAACTGATTATTTTTTGACATTTTATGTTTTATTAGGAGGTTTCCTTTGGTTCTGATTTTAGCTTTGTTCAATTAGCTCAAAGCAGTTGATTTCCCATTTCCCTATTCTGTAAGTGACTCAGTGAATGATACTTTCATTAAGAATATTCATGTCTTTTATAATAGCAATTTCTTCCTCTGTATAGTGTCAGTGTAGGTGTGTGAGTGTTGTTGTCTATTTAAAGCTTATCAAATAGGTCTTTGAAAGATTTCTTTCTACTGCAATTGATGTTTCTCAGAAGGTATACTGAATGGAACTTTAAGGGAATTAGAACATTTGAAGTAGCGTGGCTTTTCTTTTTGTGAAAGGATATGATCCACTATTGCCTATATAAAATGTCCTAAGATTAAGTTTCTGTACAATTCCTGCTATTCATTTTTTAATTTTTAGACTAAAAAGAATCTTCTTGTTATTTCTACCAAACAAGGCAAAGAAAATAAAATGATGTGCCAAACTGACAATGCTATCTCAGCATTCAGTTTGTAAGGTAGCTTCATTGTCAGAGGATTGCAGCAGGGAAGGCAGATGGGCTGAAATTGAAATACAATTTAAAAACATGCTGTTGCTTGAAGCACTGTGATGTTAATTTACGACTCAATAAATACAACAAGTTTCCACTGAGCCTTCCAAGCCTAGGGAGAAAAGCAACATGAACGTACCTATGTGAATAGTTGCTTAGCTAATTATGAGCATTGGCTGATTAGAGATGTGCAGGGTGATTCTTCTACCAAAGTTTTATTCGCTACACCTGTACCTCTGAGTCCAAATGTTGTTAGTGGTATAAAAACCCAATGATTTACAAGATAACTTCTGAATGAATAATACATTCAAAATATGATTAGTGCACATTAAAATGATAAATATATTACAATTTGACAGATGGGACTTTAATAAGCTGGGCTCTCATAGGATTTCTGATATTCTGCGGTTTGTAGTGAAAGGACCAAACTAACGCCATGACAGGCCTCAGAAAGCCTCAGAAATCAGAAGGCCTAAGTTTCAGTTTCCCCGAAACCACCTGAAGGAATAGGAAAATTTTAAGTAAGCTCTGACCCTTGGCCTGAGTCATAAAAACAAACCTGGGCACAATAGGTTGCAAAACAGACCTGGGTACATACGTTTCCAGAAACTGATCAACTGTAATGATAAAAGTTAAGAATGTTGAAGCCCTGTGGGGGGGACTCTAATGGAAATATTTTTGCTATCAAATCATCAGCAGACCTCCCCCTCACCTCCCCCTGGTTGTGGTCCCTTTTCCTTTAAAACCTCCTGTAAAATTCTGCTCGGGGTCGGACTCTGCTCCTGCGTGAGATATGAGTCTTGACCCCAGCGCGCTGGTGGAATCAATAAACCTCTTGCTGTTTGCATCAAGACCGGTCTCTTGTGAGTATTTGGGTCGCCGTCCATCCCGGGGCTGAGCAGGGCCTGGTTTTCCGGGCCTTACATTTGGGGGCTCGTCCGGGATCTGCGGCCACCCTATTCTCCAGAGACCCACTTGGAGGTAAGCAAAGGATCCTTAAGTGTCTGTGTGCGCCGGCGCCTATTTGTTCTGTTAGATATCTGGGTGTGTGTGTGTTGTAAAAAGGGCCCGTTTGAAAGGGGGGTTTGAGTCCCCCGCCTGTAAGGGTCCCGGTGGTGGTTCGAGTCCCCACCGGGCCCATCTTTGCAGCCGCTCGCCGCTCCCGTAAGGGAACGGAGGGCTGTGGTAAGGCAGACGTGTCAGAGGCCACAAGCTGCAACCCTGGGGGACGCCCCAGGGTGTGAAACGGGGGAATTTTCCGCCCGTCTGTTGGAAAGGGAAAGAGTCCGGTTTGAGCGGATTCAACGGAGGGACACTCCGTCATCTGAATACCTCTCGTGTCTGTGGAAAACGAGAGGAGGAAAGTGTTTGTTGGTGTCTTTTGTCCTTTTGTGTCTTGCTGTTTTTGTGTATTTGGAGACGATTGAAATGGGACAGACTGTGACGACTCCCCTGACTCTGACATTAGACCACTGGACGGACGTTAAGAAAAGGGCTCATGACTTGTCTGTAGAAGTTAAGAAAGAACAATGGCAGACCCTCTGCTCAACTGAATGGCCGGCCTTCAATGCCGGTTGGCCTCCTGAGGGTACTTTTAACAGAGAATTAATTTTTGCAGTTAAAAATCTTGTTTTTCAGCCAGGACCCGATTCTCACCCCGACCACCAACCCCACATTATAGTTTGGCAGAATTTGGTAGATAATCCTCCTACGTGGGTAAAGCCCTGGGTCCACGAACCCAAGAAACCAAAGTCTCAAGTGCTAGTACTAAATAAAGGCAGAGCTGCAAAAACTCCGAAACTTAAAATATATCCTGAAGTAGAATCCCCTCCCGAATGGCTGGAATCTAATCCTCCCCCATATTATCTTGGGCAGACGGCAGAACCTGCTCCAGCCCCTGAGCCACAACCTGCTCAGCCGGTAGTGCAAGGAAGAGGCAGGGAAGGGCCCAATGCCCCCCCTGTACCAGCAGCAGTAGGGGGTCCAGCGGCGGGTACCAGGAGTCGAACAGGGGCCCCTCCTGGGGATGGGCCAGATTCTACTGTTACTCTCCCACTAAGAGTCTATGGCCCACCCGTGCCGCCCCCCGGAGTCCAACCCATGCAGTATTGGCCATTTTCTTCTGCAGATATATATAATTGGAAAGCTAATCATGCTTCCTTCTCAGAAAACCCTGCAGGTCTTACAGGATTGATGGAGTCTCTCGTGTTCTCCCACCAACCCACTTGGGATGATTGCCAGCAACTGTTGCAGTCTCTTTTCACCACAGAAGAGAGAGAGAGAATCCTGTTGGAGGCACGGAAAAATGTTTTAGGAGACAATGGGCAACCCTCCCAACTTCCTCATGTGATAGATGCTGGATTCCCGCTGACTCGACCTAACTGGGACTTCAACACTCCGGAAGGTAGGGAGAGGTTGACTGTCTACCGCCGGGCTCTGGTGGCAGGTCTCAAGGGGGCTGCACGACGGCCCACTAATTTGGCTAAGGTAAGAGAAATTCTTCAGGGGCCCACTGAACCGCCTTCAGTTTTTCTTGAGCACCTCATGGAGGCTTATAGGCACTATACTCCTTTTGATCCCACCTCTGAGGGACAGTGGGCAGCCGTAGCTATGGCATTTATAGGGCAATCAGCTTCTGATATCAAAAAGAAGCTGCAGCGCCTCGAAGGATTGCAGGATTTTACTTTACAGGACCTAGTGAAGGAAGCTGAGAAAGTGTATCACAAAAGAGAGACAGAGGAAGAGAAGGAAGAAAGGCAAAAGAGAGAGAGAGAGGAAAGGGAGGATAGGAGAGACAGAAGACAAGAGGAAAGGGAGGAAAAGAGAGATAGAAGACAGGAGAAAAATTTATCTAGAATTTTGGCCACAGTGGTAGGAGAGAAAGAAAGAGGATTTCAAAAGCCTAGGCAGATAGGGAACCTGAGCAACAGGGGCCAGAAGACAACAAGAAATATAGGCAGACCACCCCTTGACAAAGATCAATGTGCCTACTGCAAGGAGAGAGGGCACTGGGCCCGAGAGTGCCCGAGGAGAGGCAGAAACCCAAATGTGTTAACCCTAGATGAAGAAGATTAGAGGGGACGGGGCTCGGATCCCCTCCCCGAGCCCAGGGTAACCTTACAGGTGGAGGGGCGACCAGTGGACTTTCTGGTCGATACCGGGGCAGAACACTCTGTGTTACTAGAACCCTTGGGGAAATTGAAAGACAAACAGTCCCTAGTCTTGGGCGCCACAGGAAAAAAACTGTATTCATGGACTACCCGAAGAAATGTAGATTTAGGTGTGGGACGGGTAACCCACTCATTTTTAGTTATACCTGACTGCCCCTCCAACCTGTTAGGGAGAGACCTCCTTACCAAAATGGGAGCTCAAATTTTCTTTTCCCCATCGGGGCCTGAAGTCACCTTGCAGGAAGCTCCCACCGTTGTTTTAAGTTTAAAATTGGAAGAAGAATATCGGATATTTACTGAAAAGTCAGTCCCTGAAGATATGCAGGACTGGTTGAGACAATTTCCCCAAGTTTGGGCGGAAACAGGGGGAACAGGCTTAGCAGAACAGATTCCGCCTCTGGTGATAGAAATGAAGGCTTGTGCCTCCCCAGTAGCAGTGCGCCAGTACCCCATGAGCCAGGAGGCCAGACTAGGCATTCGCCCCCATATTCAGAGACTCTTACAGTCAGGAATCCTGGTGCCATGCCGCTCCCCATGGAACACCCCATTGCTACCTGTCAAAAAGCCCGGTACAGGGGACTACCGGCCAGTCCAGGACTTGCGGGAAGTGAACAAGAGAGTCCAAGACATTCACCCCACGGTGCCCAATTCATATAACCTTCTCAGCTCTCTCCCCCCAGAAAGGGGCTGGTATACTGTGCTGGACTTAAAAGACGCCTTCTTCTGCATGAGATTACACCCATCAAGTCAGCCCATCTTTGCGTTTGAGTGGAGAGATCCTGACACTGGGCAGACAGGACAACTGACCTGGACACGATTACCTCAAGGATTCAAGAATTCTCCCACCCTCTTTGATGAGGCGCTACACCGGGACTTGGCCCCCTTTCGGGCCGCACATTCCAAGGTAACTCTCCTCCAGTATGTTGATGATTTGCTTTTAGCAGGAGAAACTTATCAAGATTGCCTTGAAGGGACTAGAAGCCTCCTCTCCGAGCTGGGACGTTTAGGATATCGAGCCTCTGCCAAAAAGGCTCAGCTATGTAAACAGGAGGTGATCTACTTAGGCTACTCTTTAAAAGAAGGGAAAAGGTGGCTGACTGAGGCCAGGAAGAAGACTGTCACACAGATTCCAGTACCTAAGACATCTAGACAGGTACGTGAATTCCTGGGCACTGCTGGCTTCTGCCGACTTTGGATCCCAGGCTTCGCTACCTTGGCAGCCCCCCTCTACCCTCTAACCAAGGAAGGGGTAAAGTTCCAATGGGAAAAAGAACACCAACAGGCCTTCGATGAAATTAAGAAAGCCCTCCTCTCAGCACCAGCCTTGAGCTTGCCGGATCTGACCAAGCCTTTTACCCTGTATGTAGATGAGAGAGGGGGAGTAGCCAGGGGAGTTCTTACCCAGGCCTTGGGACCCTGGAAGAGGCCGGTGGCATACTTGTCAAAGAAACTGGACCCAGTGGCCAGCGGATGGCCATCCTGCTTAAAGGCCATTGCAGCAGTCGCGATCCTGATCAAGGACGCTGACAAACTGACTATGGGACAACAGGTGACTGTAATTGCGGCCCATGCCCTAGAGAGTGTTATTCGCCAGCCTCCTGATCGGTGGATGACGAATGCTCGCATGACCCACTACCAAAGCTTATTGCTGACAGAGAGAATCATCTTTGGCCAGCCTGCCCTCCTCAACCCCGCTACCTTATTGCCTGAGGACACTGAAGAGCCAGTTGTTCATACCTGTGCAGACATACTGGCTGAGGAAACTGGAGTCAGAAGTGACCTCACAGACACCCCCTGGCCTCATGGTACCACTTGGTTCACGGATGGCAGCAGCTTCGTAGTTGAAGGTAAGAGGATGGCTGAGGCTGTGGTAGTGGATGGTGAGCGAACAGTATGGGTAAGCAGTCTACCAGAAGGGACCTCAGCTCAAAAGGCAGAACTCATAGCTTTGATACAGGCTTTGAGGCTAGCTGAGGGGAGAGTCATCAATATCTACACGGATAGTAGATATGCCTTTGCTACTGCACCTGTACATGGTGCCATCTATCGGCAGAGAAGATTACTAACATCAGCTGGTAAAGAGATTAAAAATAAAGAAGAAATTCTGAGTCTATTAGAGGCAGTGCATTTGCCTAAAAAGGTGGCCATCATACACTGCCCTGGGCACCAAAAGGCCACCGATAAAATAACTAAAGGAAATCAGTTGGCTGATCAGACAGCAAAGAAAGCTGCTCACGGAACCCCAATATTGCCAGCAATGAGTGACTATGAG